>MU389506.1:0-45408 GCA_022578775.1 Xylaria venustula
CTTAAAATTTTTAATTATAATATATATTTGCATAAATTGTTTTATAAAATTATTTAATGTTTATATTAAAAGCTTTTTAAATGTTAATTTTTTTTAGCTTATTTTATTAAAGTTAGCCTGTTTTTTAGTTTATTTTAAAATTGTTTTTTTATAACTAAAATATTTTTAAAATAATATTATACCTAAATATTTTTATAATATTAAGCGTAAATTTTTTTTTATGTTTTAAAATATTAAAAAAAAATGCTGCATTTTTTTTTAAATTATTTTGTTATTATATATAATTAAACTTTTATTAACAATTATAAATAAATAAAAATTGTTTTTAAGCTTTATTAATATATTTAATTATTTAATAATTTATAAAAAAATAAAATTTGCTTAAACTTTTATATTTGTAAGCATTTATAACTTATTTTTTTAATATATTAAATTAATTTTAATATGTTTATTTTTATTAGCTGTTATAACATAAAATATTTTTAGCTTTTAAATTAATTGTTAATTTGTTATAATTACTTTTAGTTATTTTTTAATTTTTTAACCGTTTTTATTTATATTAATATTTTGTTTATTTATTATTAAGCTTTAATTGCTTTAATTAATACTAAAAATTATATAATTATAATTTTGTTATTGTAATAGTTTAATATTATTTGTTTTATTAACTTGGGATTTATTTTAACAGTTTGTTTTTTTTTAAACGTAAATCGGTTTTATTTAATTTATAATATGCGTTTTTTAAATTTTTATAATTTTATAACTTTTATTTAAACATATATTTTATATGCGTTATTATAACATTATTTTAAATTTATAATTTGTAATATATATTTTGTTAGCTATTATAAATTTATTTTAAATATTGCAAACTTGTTTTAATTTTAATAAATAATTACTATTTTTTATATCGTTTTTATAATAAAATTGCTATAATGCGTTATTATTTATTTGTTTTAAAAATTATATATATTTAAATTTTTTTCGAATATATATTAAATATTAATAAGTTATATAATTTATTTAAAAAGTATTTTTGTATTGTTTATTTTTAAATTATAATTTTTTTAGCTTTTTATATTGCATAGTTTTATTATAATAATATTTTTTAGCGATTAATTATATTATTTTGCCAGAATTTTTATTAATATTTGTTTTGGTTTTTACGATAAAAATATTATTATATATTTATATATTTTTTAAAAATGTTTATATTTTATAGTTAGTTATAACTTTAAAAATATTTGCGTTTGCGTTTTTTGCTTTTTATATTTAATATTTGCGTTTTATTAATTTTTTACGCTAAATATATTTTTGCTGTATAAACTTTGCTACAATATTTTTTATTTATTTTTATTTAATTTAATAGTTATATTGTTAATATATACAATTTTATTTTTTTAAATATTTATTGCTTTTAAGTTAATTTAGCTTTTTAACTAGTTTTTTGTTTTGCAAAATTGCAAATGCTTCGTTAATTTTTATAATATTTTTAACTAATTTTAGTTTTTTATAATTATTGTTTTTTTTTATATTTATTTATTTTGTATAGCTGTTATATTTATTGCAGTTAATTATATTGCAAATATACATGTTTTATTTTATTTGTTTTAATTATTTTATTGCTAAATATATTAAATATACCTGTTTTTTTTTTTTTTTTGCATATATTGCAGCTAGGTATATTTTTAATATATTGTTATTAATTTAAGCTTTATTAATTGCTAACCTATAATATTGCACTTATTATTGCAAAAACTTGCTTAAGTTTTTTAAGCTTTTATTATTTTTTAAAGTTTTTGCAATTTTTAACGTAATAATTTTTTTAATTATAATTATAACATTTAACTTTGCTTAAGTTTTGCTTTTTAATAATTGCATTAAATTTTATAAATTTTACATAAATTTTAATTGCTATTAATTTTTAAGTTTTTTTTTTTTTACGTTTAATATTTAATTGTTTTAGTTATGTTAAAACTTTTAAAGCTATTGCTTATATAAACAATTGTTAATTTTAATTGTTTTTGCAATATATTTTTTTAAATTGCTTAATTCTTTATTTTAATATAATTTATTTTTAATTTTAGTTTTAATTTTATTAAAAAAAATTGTTATTATTATATTATTATTAGTTTATTTAATTTTTGCATGCTGTTTAAAAAACTCCGTTATATATTTATATGCCGTTTTAATTTAAATTAAAATTATTAATTTTTGTTTAGCTTGTTTAACTTTTTTCGGGTTTTTATTTATATTAATTATAGCTTTTTTAAATTTTTTATATTTGTTAAAAATATTGTTAATCGCAATTTAGCAATTATTTTTATTAATATTTTTTAAATAATTATTTATAATAGGTTAAAATTATTTTAACGCGTTACCCGTAAGGTATTTTGCACTTATTATCACTTTTTTTGCGTTTATAATAAAATTTAATTTATAATATTGCAAATACACTTTAACCAAGGTTCAAAATTTTTTTTATTAATTTTATAAATTATTAAACTTTTTTAGCTTAATTAATTTAAAAAACTTAAGTTTAAAAATCTTAATTATTTAATTTTTAAGCTGTTTGTTTTAATATTTTAATTATTAGATTTTTTTTAGCAATTAATTAAATAAATATTGCATTATCGCAAATATTAAATCTAGTTATTTCGTTAAAGCTATAATAATTTTTTAATTGTTTTAAACATTAACTAAATAACAATTTAAAATATAACAAACTTTAAATTTATATAAATATAATATAATTAAAGTTTTCCGTAAAAAATTGTGCTAAATAATAACCAAAAAAATTATTATAACATTAGTAAAAATTATATTAAAATCGTTAAAAATACTTTTATTTAGCTATTTTAAAAAATTGCTATATATTTAAATTAAATTATAAAATAAAAACTAATTAATTATATAAAAAATATTTGTTGTTATATAAACGGTTTTGTTTTTTATTTATTTGTTGTTTTATATGCTTTTATAAATTTTTTAAAACATTTTGCTTTATATGCTTTTATAAATTTTTTAAAGTATTTTGCTTTATTTATTTTTATAAAGCAGCTAAAATATTTTTGCTTTATTATGCTTTGCAAAGCTGTATATTAAGTAACCACGCTTATGCCCGTGGCTTTTTTTTAAGTCGGCTTTATATTTTTTATTAAGCTTTTTTAGTTATTTTTGGCCTTTTAACAGGCCGCCCGCTGTTAATTTATAATAAAATATAAAGTTTTAAATAAATAAACTTTTTTATTAAACAAATCGCTTATAAATATTTATTGCTATATAACAAAAAATAATAAAATTAAAATATAATATAAAAATAGCCGGATATATAAATATAAATAAAATATTAAAATTTATTATAAAAAATTTTTAGTAGCTTAATATAAAAAAATTTGTTTAAAAATTTATAAAAAAATGCTTTAAATATTAATAAAACAAAAATTTTTAATATATTGTAATAAACCTTAAGTTTATATAAACGTGGTATAATTAAAGCTCCCTATAAAAATTGTGCTAAATAATAACCAAAAAAATTATTTTAACATTAGTAAAAATTACACTAAAGTTGTTAAAAATATTTTTATATAGTTATTTTAAAAAATCGCTATATGCTTAAATTAAATTGTAAAATAAAAACCAATTAATTATATAAAAAATGCTTATTATTATATAAATTATTTTTTTTTACCATATTTATTAATGTTAAGTACTTATTATTTAACCGGCTTAATAAACTTAATTTATTAAGCTTTTTAAGTTTTTTTAAGCTTATTATATAATTTATGCCTTGCAAATTACCTTAGCCCCGGAGCTTTTTTTAGTTGGTTTTTAGTTTTTTAACTGGTCGATTTACTAGTTAATTTATAATATTATTTTTTAATTTCCTGTGTTATTGCTTTTAGTAATAAATATTAGCGTGTTTATTTATAGTAAATTTTTTTTTTGTTATCTTTTTTATTATACTTAAAAAGTGTTTTAAGCTAAAGTTGCATAAGCGTATAAACGTTTTTAACCTAGCTTTTTGTTTAAAATAATTAGGTTTTTTTTTATAATAATTTGTTTTTATTGCGCAAAAAACAATAAAAATTGTTAAATTAATTTTAGTTTTAAAAAATCTTTTTATTGTTTTGGTTATAAAAGCTTTTATAACGCTTTTGGTTTTTTTTTATTAAATATAAAAAATTATTTACCGCTAAAAATAAATTAAAGCAAAAAAAAATATATATATTTGTTAAATTTTTTATAAAGCTAGAAACAAATTTAATCGGTTGCAAACATAACATTAGCTGTTTTATTGTTGTAAAATTAAAATAATTTGCAAAAAAATTAAAAAAACATTAGCTATAAAAAAGCTTAAGCGTTTAAAAGCTAAGCAAAAACGCTTGTTTATTAAGCAGCTTTGGTTTTTTGCTGCCGTTGCTTTTTTTGCTGCTATAAATTAAAGCGTTTTTAACTTTTTTTTTGTAATTAATTTTGCTTTTTTAGCGCTAATCGGTTAAAATGCTGTTAAAAAAACTAATTAACTATTTTTATTGCATTTTTTAAATTATTTTTAAATTTTTATATAATTTTTTCGTATAAATATTTTTTTTATTTAATTAAATATTTATAAGCTTTGTTGTTTTAACGTAAATTTAATATTTTTTTAATATTATATATATTTTTTTTAATTTAATTTTTAGTTTTGTTTAAAGTTTAGCGTTTTTAAGTGCTAATTTTAACAAAAAAATATAAAATATTAATTGTATTTTAGCTTTTTTTAGCAATTTAAACCGATAATTTGTTTTTAAAATAATTTTTTTTATTTTAAAAAGTTTAATTTATTTAAAATTAAGTTTATTGCTTAGTTGTTTAATTTTAATATTGCGCTTTAAAAAATATTTTTTACTTTATTTTTTTTAAATTAGCTTTAATAATTTATGTTTATTATAATATATTTTTATGCGGTTTTATAAAAATATTAGTTTATTTTATAATTTTTGTTATAAGCTGATAATTTTTTTTGCTTATATTTTTGCGTTAAACGCAAAATTTTTTTAAATTGCCGTTTTAAATTTTTTTAAATCAAATTTATAATTTGCTTTAAATAATAACATTTTTATTAATTTATTATTAAAATTATTATATATATATATTTTGTTTTTAGCAATAATTTAACCTAGTTGTTTTGCTATTTATTAAAATAGCAGCAAAAATATTATTTTAAAATTTAATTTAATTATTTTATTTATTTATTTGTTTGTAAATAATAAGCTATTAATATAATGTTTAATTTTTAATATTTTTATTAACAATTATTAAAACTTAAAAATTATAATTAATTTTTTATTAATAATTATTTTTTTTAAAATTTTATATTTATTAAAAATATATTAGGTTATTATATAAGCTAAATTTTTTGCCGTACTTAGTTTTAAATATAATATAAAATATTTATATTTTGTAAGTTTTTTTACAATAATTAATATTAAGTTATATAATATTTTTATTATTAATTTTTTTAATTTAAGCAATTTAACAATAAAGTTAAACGCAATAAACTTTTAAATTTTATTAAATATTTTTTTAAGTTATAATAATTTATATAGTTTATAACGCGGTGCTTTATTTTTTTTATATAAATTATATTTAGTTAATATTTTTTTAATCGTATTTTTTATTTTTTTTTAATAAAATGCTTAGTTTTTAATTTAACAAGTTTTTTTTTAATTTTAATAATATTTATATTTTATTTTTATAATATAATAAATTTATAATATTATTATATTTTAGCTTTTTTATATTAAACTAATTAATGTTATTATAATAATATTTAATTATAATAATTGCTAATATTTTTTGGTTAAATAACTTATAATTTATTTATATTATAGCTAATATTATTAATTTTTGTTTTATTTTATTAAAAAATGTTTAATTTTTTTTTTAATAATTGCTTTATTAGTTTAAAATATTTGCTTTAATATTTTTTTTTTCCTTTAATATAAATAATAATAAAATTAAATTGTAAAAAAAACTTTTTTTATTTAATTTATTATTTGTTTAATATTTTTAATATTATAAAATTTTTATAATTAAAATAAATTATTATTAGCTTTTTTAGTTTATATAAATAATGTTTTTATTTTTTAAATATTTAAATAATAGCTATAAGTTTTTTATTTAACAGTATATATTATGCCGCTAATTTTAAAAATTTTATCGAAAAAAAAAACTACTGGGTATAATTTTTTATTGTTGTTTTGTTAACTTAGTTATTTATTTATTGCCGCTTCGCAAGCGTCAATTTTTATTTTAAACTTTTTATTAAAATTAAATAGTTTTAAAACCGGATTGCTTATAATTAAAAATTTAATTTTGTTAAAAAACTTTTTCTTTTTGTTTTTTTATTTAAAAATTAAATTTTTTTTATTAGGTTTATAAAAAATTTTATATATTGTTACAAACCGATAAATAAACCGGCTAACTAAAAAGCTAAAAGCTAACTAGGAAAAAGCGCAGGCCTAAGGTAACGCGCAAAACGCAGGTTATATAACATACTCGGAAGTTTTATTAAGCTTAAAGTAATAAGCATAATAAAACAAATAAGCAAAAAATGTTTTGCTACTTAAAAATAAACGAGCAAAATAAGCATTTAAATATAGGTGAAAAAAAAAACGGTTTATATAATAATAAATATTTTTTATATAATTAATTAGTTTTTATTTTACAATTTAAATTAAGCATATAGTAATTTTTTAAAATAATTATATAGAAATATTTTTAACGACTTTAATGTAATTTTTACTTAATATTATAATAATTTCTTTAATTATTACTTAGCACGATTTTTTATAAAAACTCCGATTATACTATGTTTATACAAACTTAAAATTTATTATATTTTAAATTATTATTTAATTAATGTTTAAAACAACTAAAAAAATTACTATAGCTTTAATAAAACAACCAGACTTAATACCTGTAATAATGCAGCATTTATTTAATAAACTGCAAAAAAAATTTAATAATTAAAGCATTAAAACAAATAGCTTAAAAACCAATTAATTAATATTTTTAAACGTAAGCTTTTTAAGCTAATTAAACTAAACAAATTTAATGGTTTATAAAATTAATTAAAAAAATTTTTAACGTCGGTTAAAATATATTTGCAATATTATAAATTAAATTTTATTACGGACGCAAAAAAAGTAATAATAATTGCATGGTATTTTACGAGCAACGCGTTAAAATAATTTTAATTTATTATAAACGATTATTTAAAAAATGCTAATAAAAGTGATTAACAAACTGCAATTAATAATATTTTTAACAAATATAAAAAATTCGAAAAAGCTATAACTAATATATATAAAAACCTGGAAAAAATTAAACAAGCTAAATAAAAGCTAATAGTTTTAATTTAAAGTAAAGCAATATATAAATATGTAACAAAATTTTGCAAATAATATATAAAAATTAAATAAGCTAATAATAATGCAATAATAACGATTTCTTTAACGGATTTAAAACTAAATTTTAAAATAAATTATATTAAAATAAAAAAAAAGCAATATAAAAAATTTATTGCAAAAATAATTAAAATTAATAATTATTTATATAAGCGATAATTTTAAAAGTTTTTATAAAACCAAAATAATTAAATATTAAACGTAAAAAAAAAAAAGCTTAAAAATTAACAGCAATTAAAACTTATTTAAAATTAATAAAGCTTAATATAATTATTAAAAAATAAAACCTAGACAAAATTAAATGTTATAATTATAATTAAAAAAAACATTACGTTAAAAACTGCAAAAAGCTTAAAAAATAATAAAAGCTTAAAAATTTAAACAAATTTTTGCAATAATAATTGCAATATTATAAATTAATAATAAATAAAGTTTAAATTAAAAATAATATATTAAAAACATACCTAGTGGCAATATATGCAAAAAAAAAAACAAATGTATTTAGTATATTTAGCAACAAAACAATTAAAAGAAATAAAACAAAACAAGTACACTTGCAACATAATTAATTATAATAAATATAATAGCTATATAAAATAAATAAGTATAAAAAATGACAATAATTATAAAAAATTAAAATTAATTAAAAATATTATAAAAATTAATAAAGCATTTATAATTTTGTAAAGCAAAAAACTAATTAAAAAGCTAAATTAATTTAAAAGCAATAAATATTTTAAAAATAAAACTGCATATATTAATAATATAACTATTGAACTAAATAAAAATAAATAAAAAACGCTATAGCAAAATTTATATAGCAAAAATATATTTAGCGTAAAAAATTAATAAAACGCAAACGCTAAATATAAAAAGCAAAAAATGCAAACGCAAATATTTTTAAAGCTATATTTAATTATAAAATATAGCTATTTTTAAAAAATATATAAATATATAATAATATTTTTATTATAAAAGCCGGAACAAATGTTAATAAAGTTTTTAGTGAAACAATACGGCTAATTGTTAAAAAATATTATTACAATAAAACTATGCAATATAAAAAGCCAAAAAAATTATAATTAAAAAATAAACAACAAAAAAATATTTTTTAAATAAACTATATAATTTATTAATATTTAATATATATTCGAAAAAAACTTAAATATATATAGTTTTTAAAGCAAATAAATAATAACGCATTATAGCAATTTTATTATAAAAGCGACATAAAAAAACAATAATTATTTATTAAAATTAAAATAAGTTTGCAATATTTAAAAATAAATTTATAATAGCTAATAAAATATATATTATAAATTATAAACCAAAAATAATATTATAATAACACATGCAAAATATATACAGAGGTAAAAACTACGGAGTTATAAAAACTTAAAAAATACATATTATAAATTAAATAAAACCGATTTATATTTAAAAAAAAACAAACTGTTAAAATAAATTTTAAATTAATAATATAAACAACATTAAAATATTGCAACAATAAAATTATAATTATATAATTTTTAATATTAATTAAAGCAATTAAAGCTTAATAACAAATAAACAAAATATTAATACAAACAAAAACAGTTAAAAAATTAAAAAACAATTAAAAATAATTATAATAAATTAATAATTAATTTAAAAGCTAAAAAAGTTTTATATTATAATAGTTAATAAAAATAAATATATTAAAATTAAGTTAATATATTAAAAAAATAAGCTATAAATATTTATAAATATAAAAGTTTAAGCAAACTTTATTTTTTTTCAAATTATTAAACAATTAAATATATTAATAAAGCTTAAAAACAATTTTTATTTATTTATAACCGTTAATAAAAGTTTAATTGCGTATAATAACAAAATAATTTTAAAAAAAATTGCAGCACTTTTTTTTAATATTTTAAAACACAAAAAAAACTTACGCTTAATATTACAAAAATATCTAGGTATAATGTTATTTTAAAAATATTTTGATTATAAAAAAGCAATTTTAAAATAAACTAAAAAACCGGCTAATTTTAATAAAATATGCTAAAAAAAATTAACTTTTAAAAAGTTTTTAATATAAGCATTAAATAATTTTATAAAATAATTTATGCAAATATATATTATAATTAAAAATTTTAAGCTAATATTTAATAACAAAATATTATTAAAATATAAAAACTATAGCAATATATTTAATAAAATATAAAATTATTTACTAAAGCACAAGATATAAAACTATTAAATTTTACTTAAAAAAAAACAATATTAAAAAAGTTTTTATTATATTATATAAATTAAAAATAGCTATAAAAGCTTAATAAATATATTAAAAAAAATTTAGCGAAAAAGTTTATATAATATTTAACGTTTGAACACGATTATTAATACTATAAATGCTAAAAAAGCTTTAAAAAAACAGTAAGCAACAATAAAAACTTTATATAAACTATAAAAATATAAACTTTAAAACAGTTAAATTTATAAAATTATTGCTTAAAATTAACAATATAAAAAGTAAATTAACGTAAGCAAAATAGTTTATAATATTTAATTTATTTAATATATATTACTAAATAAAAATAGCGCTAAATAATAAATAAAAAATATTATTTAAAACACCTAAAAAATTGTTTAAATATTTAATAATGCTATTTAAGCTTATTAACGCACTAGTAATATTTTAAACATAAATTATAAACGCAATATAAAAATTTATTAATATATTTATAATAATATACTTAAATAATATAGTAATATATTTAAAAACATTTAAAAAATACCGACAATATATAAAAAAAATACTTAAAGCATTATAAAATGCAAAGTTTAAAATAAACTTTAAAAAAAATATAAATTTAAAAATTTAAAATTTTAGCAATAAAAAATTAGCTTATATTTAAATTAATAAATAATATAAAAGCATTTATAAAATTTATAAATTATATTTAAAAATTTATTAAAAATTTTAATAAATATATAAAATTTTTTATAAATTTAATAAAAAAAAATTTTAATTTTTAAATAAAAAAACAAAAAACAAAAGTTTTTTAATAAAATTAAATTTTTAATTATAAGCGATCCGGTTTTAAAACTATTTAACTTTAATAAAAAATTTAAAATAAAAATTAACGTTTAAAAAGCAGCAATAAATAAATAACTAAGATAACAAAATAACAATAAAAAATTATATTTAGTAGCTTTTTTTTCGAAAAGTTTTTTAAAACTAATAGCACAATATATATTGCTAAACAAAAAGGTTATAGCTATTATTTAAATATTTAAAAAATAAAAATATTATTTATATAAACTAAAAAAGCTAGTAATAATATATTTTAATTACAAAAGTTTTGCGATATTTATAATATTAAAAATTTTAAATAAACAACAAATTAAATAAATAAAAATTTTTTTGCAGTTTAATTTTATTATTATTTATATTAAAAAAAATATTAAACCAAATATTTTATGCCGATAAAGCAATTATTAAAAAATAAAAATTAATAATATTAGCTATAATATAAATAAACTATAAATTATTTAAATAAAAAATATTAGCAATTATAATAGCTAAATATTATTATAACAATATTAATTAATTTAATGTAAAAAAACTAAAATATAATAACGTTATAAATTTATTATATTATAAAAATAAAATATAAATATTACCAGAATTAAAAAAAAAACTTGATAAATTAACTTATAAACATTTATTTGCAAAACATTAAAAAATGTTTAAAATTATTTAAAAAATTAAAAATTAAGCATTTTATTAAAAAAAAAAATATAATTAAAAAAATAATAACTAAATATAATTTATATAAAAAAAATAAAGCATTATAATATAAATTATATAAATTGTTATAACTTAAAAAAATATTTAATAAAGCTTAAAAATTTATTATATTTAATTTTATTGTTAAGTTGCTAAAGTTAAAAAAACTAATAATAAAAATATTATATAACTTAATATTAATTATTATGAAAAAACTTATAAAATATAAATATTTTATATTATATTTAAAATTAAATACGGCAAAAAATTTAGCTTATATAATAACCCGATATATTTTTAATAAATATAAAACTTTAAAAAAAATAATTATAAATAAAAAAACAATTATAACTTTTAACTTTTATTAATTGTTAATAAAAATATTAAAAATTAAATATTGCATATTTATAGTTTATTATTTATAAATAAATAAATAAACAAAATAATTAAATTAAATTTTAAAGCAATATTTTTATTGTTATTTTAACAAATAGCAAAACAATTAAATTAAGCTATTGTTAAAAATAAAATATATATATAATAATTTTAACAATAAATTAATAAAAATGTTATAATTTAAAGCGAATTATAAATTTAACTTAAAAAAATTTAAAACAGCAATTTAAAAAATTTTCCCATGTAACGCAAAAATATAAGCAGAAAAAATTATTAGCTTATAATAAAAATTATAAAATAAATTAATAGTTTTACAAAATAGCATAAAAATATATTATAATAAGCATAAATTATTAAAGCTAACTTAAAAAAAAATATATATATTTTTTAAAACGTAATATTAAAATAAAATTACTAAGCAATAAACTTAATTTTAAACAAATTAAACTTTTTAAAATTAAAAAAATTATATTAAATATAAATTATTAATTTATATTATTTAAAAAAGCTAAAATATATTTAATATTTTACGTTTTGTTTTTTAAGCTAGCATTAAAAAATATAAAATTTTAAATAAAATTAAAAGTTAAACCAAATAAAAACATATATAATATTAAAAAAATATTAAATTTACGTTAAAACAAAAAAACTTACAAATATTTAATTAAATAAAAAAATATTTATATAAAAAAATTATATAAAAACTTAAAAAAAAACTTAAAAAACGCGATAAAAATAATTAATTAGTTTTATTAATAGCATTTTAATTAATTAGCGCTAAAAAAACAAAATTAGCTAAAAAAAAAATCGAAAATATTTTAATTTATAAAAGCAAAAATTGCTATAGCAATAAAAAAACAAATATATTTATTAAACAAATGTTTTTATTTAATTTTTAACTGTTTAAATTTTTTTATTGCTTTAACACTTTTAATATTTTAACGGATTATTTTAATTTTACGTTTTTAAAAAAAACATTTTTGCTTTTGCAAATAAGCAAAACAATTTATTAAAATATAAAGCTATTTTTTTGCTTTTTTTTAGCTTGTTTTGGCTTGTTTTTTTTAGTAAACAATTTTTTATATTTATAAAATAAAAAGCTAAAAATATTGTAAAAACGGTAAGCTTTAATGCATAATTAACACTTTTTAAAACTTAAAGCTATATAATATAAAATTTGCTTTAAAACATAACAAAAATAAAAAAAAAAAATAATAAAGCTTATACGAGCAATTAAATTTGCACGAGTTAAAACGCTAAAACGTTAACGCGACTTTAATTTTTTAAAATTAAATATAATTAATATATATATATATAAACCAAAAAAAAAAAACATATTTATAAAAATTATTAAAAACAATAATTTTAAAAATTAAAAAATAATATTATAAACCGATAAATAAACCGGCTAACTAAAAAGCTAAAAATTAACCAGAAAAAAACGCAAGCTTAAAATAACGCGTAAAATGCAAATTATATAATATACTTAAAAATTTTACTAGGCTTAAAATAATAAACACAATAAAATAAATAAACAAAAAATGTTTTGCTATTTAAAAATAAGCAAACAAAATAAACATTTAAATATAAATAAAAAAAAACGGTTTATATAATAATAAATATTTTTTATATAATTAATTAATTTTTATTTTATAATTTAATTTAAATATATAGCGATTTTTTAAAATAACTGTATAAAAATATTTCTAACAACTTTAGTATAATTTTTACCTAATGTTATAATAATTTTTTTAATTATTATTTAACACGATTTTTTATATAAGCTTTAATTATATTATGCTTATATAAACTTAAGGTTTATTATATATATTTATTAAAAATTTTAATAAATTTTTAAATATAATTTATAAATTTTATAAATATTTTTATATTATATGTTAATTTAAATATAAACTAATTTTTTATTGCTAAAATTTTACATTTTTAAATTTATATTTTTTTTCAAATTATTATAAATTTAAAAAAAATTAATTTTTTATATATAATATTTGCTTTTGTTAAAGTTTACTTTAAATTTTACGTTTTGCAACGCTTTAAATATTTTTTTTACATGTTTTTAATATTTTTTAAATATTTTTAAATATATTATTACAAATATATTAATAAATTTTTATATTGCGTTTATAATTTATATTTAAAATATTGCTGGCATATTAATAAACTTAATTAATATTATTAAATATTTAAACAATTTTTTAAATGTTTTAAATGCTGTTTTTTATTTATTATTTAGCGTTATTTTTATTTAATAATATATATTAAGCAAATTAAATACTGTAAATTACTTTGCTTGTGTTAATTTATTTTTTATATCGTTAATTTTAAATAATAATTTTATAAATTTAACCGTTTTAAAGTTTATATTTTTATAATTTATATAAAATTTTTATTATTGTTTGCTATTTTTTTTAAGTTTTTTTTAGCATTTATAACACTAGTAATTATACTAATAATATTAAATGCTATATAAATTTTTTAGCTAGATTTTTTTTAATATATTTGTTAAGTTTTTATAGCTATTTTTAATTTATATAATGCAATAAAAACTTTTTTAATAAAGCTTTTTTTTTAAATAAAATTTAATAGTTTTATATTTTATGCTTTAGTAAATAATTATATATTTAATTAAATATATTGCTATAATTTTTATATTTTAATAATATTTTGCTATTAAATATTAACTTAAAAGTTTTAATTATAATATATATTTATATAAATTATTTTATAAAATTATTTAATGTTTGCATTAAAGGTTTTTTAAAAATTAAATTTTTTTTTGGTATACTTTACTAAAGTTAGCTAGTTTTTTAATTTATTTTAAAATTGTTTTTTTGCAACTAAAATATTTTTGTAATATTAAGCATAAGTTTTTTTTTATGTTTTAAAATGTTAAAAAAAAGTGCTGCAGTTTTTTTTAAAGCTATTTTATTATTATATATAATTAAACTTTTATTAACGGTTATAAATAAATAAAAATTATTTTTAAACTTTATTAATATATTTAATTGTTTAATAATTTATAAAAAAATTAAGCTTTTTTAAGCTTTTATATTTATAAACGTTTATAGTTTATTTTTTTAATATATTAAATTAATTTTAATATATTTGCTTTTGTTAGCTGTTATAATATAAAATATTTTTAGCTTTTAAGTTAATTGTTAATTTATTATAATTGCTTTTAGTTGTTTTTTTATTTTTTAACCGTTTTTATTTTTATTAGCATTTTGTTTATTTATTATTAAGCTTTAATCGCTTTAATTAATATTAAAAATTATATAATTGTAATTTTGTTATTATAATATTTTAATATTATTTCTTTTATTAATTTAAAATTTGTTTTAACAGTTTGTTTTTTTTAAACGTAAATTAATTTTATATAATTTATAATATATATTTTTTAAGTTTTTATAATTTTATAATTTTTGCTTAAATATATATTTTGTACGCGTTGTTATAATATTATTTTTAGTTTATAATGTATAATATATATTTTGTTAGCTATTATAAATTTATTTTAATTTTAATAAATAATTATTATTTTTTTCATATTGCTTTTATAATAAAATTGCTATAATATATTGCTATTTATTTGCTTTAAAAATTATATATGCTTAAATTTTTTTTAAATATATATTAAATATTAATAAATTATATAATTTATTTAAAAAATGTTTTTATATCGCTTGTTTTTTAGTTGCAATTTTTTTAGTTTTTTATATTGTATAATTTTATTGTAATAATATTTTTTAGCGATTAATTATATTGTTTCGTTAAAATTTTTATTAATATTTATTTTACCTTTTATAATAAAAATATTATTATATATTTATATATTTTTTAAAAATAGCTATATTTTATAATTAATTATAGCTTTAAAAATATTTATATTTATATTTTTTGCTTTTTATATTTAGCGTTTGCGTTTTATTGATTTTTTATGTTAAATATATTTTTGTTATATAAATTTTGCTATAATATTTTTTATTTATTTTTATTTAGTTTGGTAATTATATTGTTAATATATATAATTTTATTTTTTTAAATATTTGTTGCTTTTAAATTAATTTAATTTTTTAATTAATTTTTCGCTTTGTAAAATTGCAAATGTTTTGTTAATCTTTATAATATTTTGTTGCTAAATATATTAAATATATTTGTTTTTTTTTTTGCATATATTATAGCGAAATATATTTTTAATATATTATTGCTAATTTAAGCTTTATTAATTGTTAATTTATAATAAAGCAATTATTATTACAAATATTTGCTTAAATATTTTAAGCTTTTGTTATTGTTTAAAGTTTTTACAATTTTTAGCACAATACTTTTTTAATTATAATTATAACATTTAATTTTGCTTAAGTTTTATTTTTTAATAATTATATTTAGCTTTATAAATTTTAGGTAAATTTTTATTACTATCAATTTTTAAGTTTTTTTTTTTTATGTTTAATATTTAATTGTTTTAATTTTGTTAAAACTTTTAAAGTTATTATTTATATAAATAATTGTTAATTTTAATTTTTTTTGCAATAAATTTTTTAAAATTGCTTAATTTTTTATTTTAATATAATTTATTTTAAATTTTAATTTTAAATCTGTTATAAAAATTGTTATTATTATATTGTTATTAATTTATTTAATTTTTGTATATTGTTTGCAAAACTTTGTTATATATTTATATGCTACTTTAGTTTAAATTAAAGCTATTAATTTTTATTTAGCTTATTTAACTTTTTTTAAGTTTTTATATATATTAATTATAATTTTTTTTAAATTTTTTATATTTATTAAAAATATTGTTAATTGTAGTTTAACGATTATTTTTATTAATATTTTTTAAATACTTATTTATAATAAATTAAAACTATTTTAACGTGATGCCTGTAAAATACCTTACAATTATTATTACTTTTTTTATGTTTGTAATAAAGCTTAATTTATAATACTGCAAAAATGTTTTAACTTAAATTAAAAATTTTTTAGCTAATTTTAGAAATTATTAAACTTTTTTAATTTAATAAGCTTAAAAAATTTAAGCTTAAAAATATTAATTAATTAATTTTTAAGTTATTTGTTTTAGTGCTTTAGTTGTTAAATTTTTTTTTGCAATTAATTAAGCAAATATTGCACTATTGCAAATATTAAATTTAATTATTTTATTAAAGCTATAATAATTTAAAATATAACAAATTTTAATTTATATAAACGTGGTATAATTTAAGTTTTTTGTAAAAATTATACTAAATAATAACTAAAAAAATTATTTTAACGTTAATAAAAATTATACTAAAAATATTAAAAATATTTCTATAAAATTATTTTAAAAAATTGTTATATATTTAAATTAAATTATAAAATAAAAATTAACTAGTTATATAAAAAATATTTATTATTATTTAAACTGTTTTTTTTTATTATATTTATTAATGTTAAGTATTTATTATTTAACTAGCTTAGTAAATTTAATTTATTAAGCTTTTTAAATTTTTTTAAGCTTTTTTGCCCGTCCGGTTTACCTGGCTTAATTTTTTAAGCTTATTAAGCTTTTTAAGCTTATTATATAACTCATGCTTTATATATTACTTTAGCCCCGGAGCTTTTCCTAGTTAGCTTTTAGCTTTTTAACTGGCTAATTTACCAGTTAATTTATAATATATATTTTATATAAACTTTTATAATTTATAAAATTATATTATATATTTTAGCAATTTATTGCTATAAATTTTATTATTATTATTTTTTTTAATAATTATAATTTAATTTAAATTTTAATTAATTTTTTTATTAAAATAAAATATTTTTGTTTTTTTTAAAATAAATAAAAAAAAACTAAAAATTCTTAAAAATTATATAATATTTTTTTCAATATTATTTTTAATAAAAATTTTAAATTTGTTAACTATTTTTAAAAAAAACTGTTTAAAATTTATTAAAATAAAACTTTAAATAAATATAGCTTTTTATTTTTAAATTAATAATTAAATTTTTAAAATTTATTGAAAAACGTTTGTAAAATATAAAATAATTAATTAAAAAAACTTTTTTAACAGCAAAATTTGCATATAATAATGCTATATTTGCATTATTATATTATAAATTAACAAATAAATCGGCTAGTTAAAAAGCTAAAAATTAACCAAAAAAAAGCGCAAGCTTAAAGTAACGCACGGGGCGCAAATTATATAACATGCTCGAAAGTTTTATAAAGCTTAAAATAATTAACACGATAAAACAAATAAACAAAAAACGTTTTGCTACTTAAAAATAAACAAGCAAAATAAACATTTAAATATAAATAAAAAAAAAGAGTTTATATAATAATAATAAATTTTTTTATATATTTAATTAGTTTTTATTTTATAATTTAATTTAAGCATATAGTAATATTTTAAAATAATTTTATAAAAATATTTTTAACAATTTTAATATAATTTTTACTAACGTTACAATAATTTTTTTAGTTATTATTTAATATAATTTTATTATAAAAAGTTTTAATTATATTATATTTATATAAATTTAAAATTTGTTATATTTTTAATTATTATTTAATTAATATTTAAAATAACTAAAAAAATTATTATAATTTTAACAAAACAATTAAACTTAATATTTGCGATAATATAATATTTATTTAATTAATTACAAAAAAAAATTTAATAATTAAAACATTAAAACAAATAACTTAAAAATTAATTAATTAATATTTTTAAATTTAAGTTTTTTAAACCGGTTAATCTAAAAAAGTTTAATAGTTTATAAAATTAATTAAAAAAATTTTAACTTTGGTTAAAATATATTTGCAATATTATAAATTAAATTTTACTATAAACGCAAAAAAAGTAATAATAATTGCAAGATATTTTACAAGTAAAACGTTAAAATAATTTTAACTTATTATAAATAATTATTTAAAAAATATTATTAAAAATAATTAATCAATTGCGATTAACAAGATTTTTAACAAATATAAAAAGTTTAAAAAAGTTATAATTAATATATATAAAAACCCGGAAAAAGTTAAACAAATTAAATAAAAATTAATAATTTTAATTTAAACTAAAGCAACATATAAATATATAACAAAGTTTTGCAAGCAGCATATAAAAATTAAATAAGCTAATAATAATGCGATAATAACAATTTTTTTTAATAAATTTAAAACTAAAGTTTAAAATAAATTATACTAAAATAAAAAAAAAACAATTTAAAAAAATTTATTGCAAAAATAATTAAAATTAATAATTATTTATATAAATAACAATTTTAAAAGTTTTAATAAAATTAAAATAATTAAATATTAAACATAAAAAAAAAAATTTAAAAATTAACAGTAACTAAAATTTATTTAAAATTTATAAAGCTTAATGCAATTATTAAAAAGCAAACTTAAATAAAATTAAATATTATAATTATAATTAAAAAAAACATTATGCTAAAAATTGCAAAAAATTTAAAAAATAATAAAAGCTTAAAAAATTTAAGCAAGCTTTTATAATAATGGTTTTAATATTACAAATTAGCAATTAATAAAGCTTAAGTTAATAATAATATATTAAAAATATATTTAGCTGCAATATATGCAAAAAAAAAAAATAGGTATGCTTAATATATTTAGCAACAAAACAATTAAAACGAGCAAAACAAAATAAATATATTTGCAATATAATTAATTATAATAAATACGACAGCTATATAAAATAAATAAACATAAAAAATAATAATAACTATAAAAAACTAAAATTAATTAAAAATATTATAAAAATTAACAAAATATTTGCAATTTTGCGCAGTAAAAAACTTGTTAAAAAATTAAATTAACTTAAAAGCAACAAATATTTAAAAAAAATAAAATTATATATATCGATAATATAATTATTAAACTAAATAAAAATAAATAAAAAATGCTATAGCAAAATTTATATAGCAAAAATATATTTAGCGTAAAAAATTAATAACATATAAATGCTAAATATAAAAAACAAAAAATGCAAAGGTAAATATAAAAATTTTTAAAAAATATATAAATATATAATAATATTTTTATCGTAAAAGCCGAAATAAATATTAGTAAAAATTTAAGCAAAACAGTATAGCTAATCGCTAAAAAATATTATTATAATAATATTATGCAATATAAAAAACTAAAAAAATTACAATTAAAAAACAAGCAATATAAAAGTGTTTTTTAAATAAACTGCATAATTTATCGATATTTAATATATATTTAAAAAAAAATTTAAATATATATAATTTTTAAAGCAATTAAATAATAACATATTATAATAATTTTATTATAAAAATAATATAAAAAAAATAATAATTATTTATTAAAATTAAAATAAGTTTGCAATATTTAAAATAAATTTATAATAGCTAACAAAATGTGTACTATAAATTATAAACTAAAAATAATATTATAACAACGCATATAAAATATATATTTAAATAAAAGCTATAAAATTGCAAAAATTTAAAAAATATATATTGTTATACTTCGGCGTTACAAAAAAAGCAAGGCTTCTAAAAATAGCGTATATTGTACTAAAATCTAAGCATAAAAAAAAAAAAAAAACTATGTATAAAAGTGGCCGAAAATTACGCGTTATATATGTGTGCAGTAAGAGGTGCGCTAGGTAGCGCCAGGTGTAGTATGTGTAAGTTGACAGGGTTCGGCTGGCCACTTATGCGTAACTACTTTTTTTTTAAAAAAAAAAATGCGTCCGCGCAAACTTAAACCGGAGTTTTTAAACAATATGCTTTTTAGCTAGTAAAAAAATAGCCTTGGGTATTTATTTTCCGTATAATTACGCGCTAAACTTTTATTTTGTTGCGTTGTTATACCAGTTTTTTTATATATTAATGTTATAATTTTTGCTTATAATTACCGCTAATGTATAAGTTTTGTTTTTATTAATTTTTTTACGCAATATTTCACGCAATATTTATACGTTTTTTTGTTTCGCACTTTGGCGTATTTTTTTTTTACAGGTTGTTTTGCAGGCTTATTATCGTTAAAGTATAGTTTGTTAAATTTATTATTTTTAGCTGCTTGCAGCTAATAATTTAGTTGCATTAAAAAGCTAATAAAACTTAAGTTTTTATTGTAAAACTGTTTTAATAATATTGCGCTGTTTTTAAAGTTTTTGGTTAAATATTATTTATTATTAACGTTTTAACTTTTTTAAGTAATTTGGTACTGCAATTTTTTGTAGTGCAATCGTAATATACGGATATGTTTAATTACAAATTTTTTTTTATTTTTTGGTTTAATTATTTTGCCGTCTAGATTTTTAGACTTTTGTCCCGGCAATAAATCGTTAAAATATTTGCGCAATCGATCGGCATAATATCAATTAGTTGTTTTTTATAAAAAAAATATTTCGAAAATATATATATTATTTTTTTATTCGAAAATTTTAAACGTTTGTTGCGTTATTAAATAATTTAGTTTGTTAAAAAAACAGTCGGTTTTTTACGATTGTTGTTTTTTAAGTATAAAAATATAATTTTCCACGTTAAAATTAGGTTTTTTTTGCAACTTATTAATTTATATAATTATTTGTTTTTGTGCGTATACTAAATTACTTTTTGCAGTTTTTACAAATTATGTTATTTTTTAAGTTTTTATTTATGCGTTTTTACGCAAAGCTTTTTTTTTTTGCTAGTAGCTTAGCTAGTTTTTGTTTTGCTGTTTTATTTTTTTAATTAAAGTTAAAAAATATTAAAAAGCTTATTTTTATTTTATAAAGTGCTATTTTAGTTAATTAATATATAAGCAAAAACGTTAGTTTAAATATTTATTTATAATTTTAGCTTACTTAACAGTTTTATAATATTTAGCAAACGTAAGTATATATTTAATGCTTATTAACTTATATAGCTTATTTATAAAATTAAAAATAAATTGCGGTTTTTTATTAATAACAATAGTTATAAATATTTTAAATATTTTAAATAATTTTTTATAATATATTTTTGCCGCATTTATAGCCGTAGCATATATAATGCAAAATATTATTTATGCTTTTTTGCTAAATTAATTTATTATAACAAAAGCATTATTATATTTATGCTTGTTTTTAAGCATTTGTTTAAAATTTATTACTAAGTAACGCTATATTTTATTTAAAACAAATAATTGTTGTAATTTACCGGGTGTTTTATTTTTTAATATTTTAGCTAGTTTGTATTTCAAACAGTTAAAAATATATATATTATAGTTGTTTTTTAGTTTAAGCTACTAATATTTTTCGGTAATTAATCGTTTTGTTTTAGTTTTTTTTAGGTATACTGTTAGCATATAATCGTAGCTTTTTTAAATTAGCATTATATATAAATTAAAAATATTTAAAACTATTAATTTATTTTTATAAATAATAAATTTGTTTTAAATAACTTAATTTTTATTGTTTTTTTTTTGCTTTTTGTTTATAAATTTTTATTTTAAAATTGTTGCGATTTTTGTTTAAAATTTTCTTAATTAAGCGGTATTTTTTAAAAGTTTTAGCTTTTAGTACGGGTTTTTTTTTTACAAGTTTAAGCTATAAAATCGACTTTGTAAAAGTTCGCAATTTATATAAAACAGTTAATTATAATTTGCATATAAACGTTAATTGCGGCTTAAACAGTATTGCTTTTTTTTTTTATAAAAAAAAAAAGCTGGTTATTAGTTTAAATATTATAATATATCGGTAAGCTTTTTTTTTTTTGTTTTAAAATACGTAGGTTTTTTTGCTTACGAAATATAGCGTTTGCTACTACGTTTTTTTTGCCGGGTCGGTATATAATAACAAAATTATATTTTAAAAATAATTTAGCTTATTTTGTTTGTTATAAATTAAAGCGTTATTTTTAGCTAAAATATATTAATATTTTATAGTTAATAATAATAAAAAACAAGTTTTCGCGAAAATTAATTAATTTTAGTTTTTATTTTTCCAAAATTAATTTTACAGCTAATATTTTTTTATTGTAAATATTATAATTTAGCTCGGCGTTATGCAATATTTTAAAAAAAAAACGCTACCAAGTGCTACATATTACCATGCAATTGTAATAATATACTTGCTATTATTCCGTTTAAAGCGTTAGTTTTAATTTTTATAAATAAATCGTAATTAAAATGTCGCAAAATAAATGTTAATATTAATATTTTTTTTAGCTTTTAAAAAAACTTTTCGCAATTATTAATTTATAAAAAGTTTACATTTTTTTTAATTAATTAGTTTAGCGGTTTAGTTATTTGTCCGTAATTTTTTACAAATTTTTTGTAAAAATTGCAAAATTTTAAAAATAATTAAACATTTTTTACGGATATAAATAGTTCCTAGTTTTATACAATTTTAATTTTGCTTAAGTTTATTTAAAATTTTTCTATAATAACAATATAGCCTAAAAATTATATTTTTATAATATAAAATTTAAATTTTTTAAAGTTGGCTTATAAACTAGCTTTTTTTAATTTATTAAAAACTTTTTTTATATATTTTTTATATTTTTTTAAATTATTAAAGTAAATAAAAATATTGTTAATATATACGTTGCAAAAATTGTTTAAATATTTAAACAATATATTATTAATATATTTTTAAAATGTTGCTAGTTTATTAATTAAGCTAAACGGTAAAACTTTATAACAATATGTTTTATAACGTATTTAAAATATTATTAAGTTTTTTTATTTAAACAATATATATATTTTATTAAACGCTTGTTATACGTTAATTTTGGTAAAAATTTTTACTTGTAAAATATATAATAATGTTTTTTCGATTAAAAATAAAAAATATTTGTTTTTTTTTGTTAAATTATTTAGTTTCCGGTAATTTACGCAAAGTTGCATTTTACCGTGCGATTTTTTAATAAAAAAAATTAGTAAAACAAACGGTATATCGCTTAACTTAATAAAACTTAAGCATAATTATTCGACAAAATAGTTTTTAATTGTTTTTAGCTTGTTAAATAACATTTTGTATAAAAAAATAAATTTAATGTCGCTTTTTACCTTTTTTTCGATAAATTTTACTTTATAATTTACGCTAAATTTAAAAAGCGGCAAAATATTAGCATTTACTTTGCTAAAAATTTTTATAATATTGTAGTATTTTTTAAAAATAATGTTTATTGCTTTTTGCTTTAATTTTTCGTTTTTTTTTTTTTAGAAATTTTTTTTTCGTTTTAAAGCGGTTAATTAATTTATTAATTTAATATATAGTAATAATATTTATTTTATTTTTAATATTATTGTATTTTGTTGCGCGGTTAAACGTAATTATACTAATTAACATTATTCCGGGTAGTAGCTGTTTTTTATACTATTTAGGTTTATTTTTTTGCATTTTATAAAAACTGTAAGCGTTAATTTTTTAAGCAGTCGATATGCTTTTTTTGGTTTTTTAAGTTTTTTTCCTTTTAAAAATTAGCTTAAAAAGCAAAAAAAAATTATTATTTAAATTTTATTTTATTTTAGCAATATTGTTAACCGTTAGGTTTTTTTTAGATTAAATACTTGGTTTATATAAAACGTTTATAATTTTAAGTTTAATACATTTTTTTGCGAAAATTTTTTAATTTTTTTTTTGTTTAAGTTTTGCGTCCAATTTTACATTTTTTTTTTTTGCATTTTTTTAAAATTTTAAATGTTATAGCTAAATATTTGCTTTATTTATTTTAATATTTTTATTTAGTTTAAATTTAGCTAGCATTATAAAAAAAAAATAAAGTTGCAACGTTTATAATTAGGCAAAATATTATATTTTTCGAACTATTTTTGTTTAAAAATAATATTATGCTGTATATTTAAAACAAAAAAAAGCATTTTTTAAAACAATTTTTTTTATATTTTAAAATTTAGTTTTTATGCTTTTATAATCATTTGTTCGCTTTTGCTGTCGTATTTTATAACAAAGCAAAATAAAACATTTATTTTTTTAAATTATAAATATTTTATAATTTGTTTACCAAAACAAATGCTTATAGCAGCATAAAAGCTAGCTTTTATATTTTCGAAAAAGTTATAAATTTATAAAAAAAGTTTATTATTGCTTATAGTATAAATATATAAAAAAAGCTTTTTTTTGAAAAACTTATTTATTAGTTTGTTTTTTTTACTAGTTTTTTAAAATATTTTTTTAAGCAAAAGTTTATTTTTTTAAGGTTATTTTTTTAATTAAACGTTTATAACATTATTATTGCGGTTATTAATATTTTAGTATTTTTATTTAGCTATAAAAGCGTTAATGCAAGTTTTTTTGCTAAAAGCTTTTAACGAATAGTTTTAAATAATATAACCGGCTTGTTTATAGTTAAAATATTTTTTTTTAAAAAATAGTTTTTTTATTTTTTTAGGTAATATTTTAAATTTAAATTTAGTAGCAGCAGGTTTTATGCTTTCGTTATTATTATTATTACTATTACTAGGTTTTTTTTCGAAATAAGTTTTGCTGGTATTTTTATTGTTAAAGCTGCCGGCTTTATTAATTTGCTTTTTTACTTTGCAAAAAGCGTTTTTTTTTAATTACCAAAATATAAGTAATATACTATTTAAGTATAATATTTGCAAAAAGCATTAAAATTTACGCTAAGTTTAAAATATTTAGCAATAATATTATAAGCAAAATATATAAACAGTTTATTTTTAAAGTTTTTTTTTTATTTTTTTTTGTTGAAGCAAATTTTTTTAGCTAATTAAACAAACTTGTTTTTAAATTTTGGAAACTTTTTTAAAATATACTTTTTAAAACTTTTTTTTATATGCAAGCTTTTATATTTCGTTTTTATTTTTTTATAGCATTAATGTTATAATAGTTATTTTATAAATAATTTATTAACTTTTTAAAAATTTTAATTTAATTAAAATAAATTGCGGCTAAATAAAGTTATAAATTTTTAGCAATTAAACTGTTTAGTTTAAACTTAATTTCGCATATTTTAGCGAAATTATTAAACAATTAGTTTAAATTAATTTTTAAGCGACTAGTTATATTACGGTGCTATATATTAAATTTTATGTTGTTTTTAATTAGGTCGTCAAAAAAAGTTATAACATATATTTTAATAAACTTATAAGTTTTGCCTTCGGTAAAAGCTAATTTAAAAATATTTTATCAACAAAAAAATAAATTAACGATTTGTTAATTAGTATTATTTATTTAAATTTATAATTTATCGCGTTTTTTAGTTATATTTTAAAGCTTATCAAGCAATTTATTAATGTGTTGTTAAGCGTTACGATTGCTTTTTTCGGTATTTTTATTTTTATTAATATTATTGCTAGTTTTACTAGTTTTAAAGTTTAACGTTTGTTTTAAAGCGTCGATTACTTTTTAATAAGTTTTAGCGTTTTTTGCTTTTACTGCGGCAAAATAAATATTTTAACTTATTAAACCGACTATTTTAGCTTTGGTTTTTTTTAAAAGCTTATATAAATTTTTTGCATATTGCGCGTTCGCAAGCATTATAATATTACGTAGTTTAAACTTATGCCACAGCTGTTAAAAATATTTTTATAATATGTTTATAAAAGCGTTTTTGTTTATTAAACTTTCGAACTTTAAAATTTTAGCTTAAAGCTCGTTAATTAAAAAAAAAAATAAAAATGCAAGTTAATTTTTTTTAAAAAACGCGCTAAAAATTTTGTTAATCAAAAAAATAAGCTTACGGTAAAAATCGTTTTTTTTATAGCAATATTAATCGTTAGCAAACGCAAAATTAACAATTACTCGATAAAATTTGTATTTTTTTATAATAATTCGTGCTTTACGCTTATTAATTATTTTTTTTAAGCCTAAAGTTTTTGTTTTTGCGGCTTTAATAGCTAAAACAATTTAAAAAACACGTAATAATCGGCGTTGTGATTCGGTATATATGTTTTTATCACGCAATAATAATTTTCTCAAATTTTTTAATAAAAAGCGGACTTTTTTGCGGGCCCGTTTTTGTAACGTAGCTTGTTAAGCTTCGTTATATACTATAGTTATATTTGTAATAAGTTCGAAATAAAACCAATCGATATTAATTTTTAGTTTTCGGTTTTAGTACGAAAAATAGTTAAAAAAGCAGTTTTTATGCTTTTATAAAAAAAATAATGCTTAAATTGTTATACTTCGGCGTTATAAAAAAAGCAAAGCTTCCAAAAACAGCGTATATTGTATTAAAATTTAAACATAAAAAAAAAGAAAAACTATATATAAAAGTGGCCGAAAATTACGCGTTATATATGTGTGCAGTAGGGGGTGCGCCAAGTAGCGCCAGGTATAATGTATGTAGGTTAACAAGGTTCGGCTGGCCACTTATGCGTAATTAATATTATAAATTAAACAAAACTAATTTACGTTTAAAAAAAAACAAGCTATTAAAACAAATTTTAAATTAACAAAATAAATAACACTAAAATATTATAATAATAAAATTATAATTATATAATTTTTAATATTAATTAAAGCAATTAAAGCTTAATAACAAATAAATAAAATATTAATATAAATAAAAACGGTTAAAAAATTAAAAAACAACTAAAAATAATTATAATAAATTAATAATTAATATAAAAGCTAAAAATATTTTATATTATAACGGCTAATAAAAGCAAATATATTAAAATCGATTTAATATATTAAAAAAATAAACTATAAGCGTTTATAAATATAAAAGCTTAAATAAGCTTTATTTTTTTACAAATTATTAAGCAGTTAAATATATTAACCAAGCTTAAAAATAATGTTTATTTATTTATAACTGTTAATAAAAATTTAATTGCGTATAATAACAAAATAATTTTAAAAAAAACTATAATATTTTTTTTTAATATTTTAAAATACTAAAAAAAACTTATGTTTAATATTATGAAAATATTTAAATATAATATTATTTTAAAAATATTTTAATTATAAAAAAATAATTTTAATGTAAACTAAAAAACCGGCTAACTTTAATAAAATATAATAAAAAAAAATTAATTTTTAAAAAGCTTTTAATATAAATATTAAATAATTTTATAAAATAATTTATGCAAATATATATTATAATTAAAAATTTTAAGCTAATATTTAACAGCAAAATATTATTAAAATATAAAAATTATAGCAATATATTTAGTAAAATATATAATTATTTGCTAAAGCACAAAATATAAAATTATTAAATTTTATTTAAAAAAAAATAATATTAAAAAAGTTTTTATTGCATTATATAAATTAAAAATAGCTATAAAAGCTTAACAAATATATTAAAAAAAATTTAGCGAAAATATTTATACGGCATTTAATATTTTTAGCATAATTATTAATGCTATAAATGCTAAAAAAGTTTAAAAAAAACAGCAAATAACAATAAAAACTTTATATAAATTATAAAAATATAAATTTTAAAACGGTTAAATTTATAAAATTATTGTTTAAAATTAACGATATAAAAAATAAATTAACATAAGCAAAATAATTTATAATATTTAATTTGCTTAATATATATTATTAAATAAAAAAAACGCTAAATAATAAATAAAAAACAGCATTTAAAAAATTTAAAAAATTGTTTAAATATTTAATAATATTATTTAAACTTATTAATGCATTAGTAATATTTTAAATATAAATTATAAATATAATATAAAAATTTATCGATATATTTATAATAATATATTTAAAAATGCTTAACAAATACTAAAAATATATAAAAAAAATATTTAAAGCATTATAAAACGCAAAAGTTAAAATAAATTTTAAAAAAAGCAAATTTTATATATAAAACATTAATTCTTTTAAATTTAAAATAATTTTAAAAAAAAAATAAATTTAAAAATTTAAAATTTTAGCAGTAAAAAATTAGTTTATATTTAAATTAACAAATAATATAAAAATATTTATAAAATTTATAAATTATATTTAAAAATTTATTAAAAGTTTTAATAAATATATAAAATTTTTTATAAATTTAATAAAAAAAAATTTAATTTTTAAGTAAAAAAACAAAAAACAAAAGTTTTTTAACAAAGTTAAATTTTTAATTGTAAGTAATTTAATTTTAAAGCTATTTAACTTTAACAAAAAATTTAAAATAAAAGTTAATATTTGCAAAACAGCAATAAACAAATAATTAAATTAACAAAATAACAATAAAAAATTATATTTAATAGGTTTTTTTTCGAAAAACTTTTTAAAACTAGCAGTATAATATATACTATTAAATAAAAAGCTTATAATTATTGTTCAAGCATTTAAAAAATAAAAATACTATTTATACGGACTACAAAAACTAGTAATAATATATTTAAATTATAAAAATATTAAATAAACAACAAATTAAATAAGCAAAGTTTTTTTTGCAATTTAACTTTATTATTATTTATATTAAAAAAAAATATTAAAGCAAATATTTTAAGCCGATAAAATAATTATTAAAAAAAAATCAAATATTTTTTAAAGAAATAAAGCAAAAATTAATAATATTAGCTATAATATAAATAAATTATAAATTATTTAAGCAAAAAATATCGGCAATTATTATAATTAAATATTATTATAACAATATTAATTAATTTAATGCAAAAAAACTAAAATATAATAACGCTATAAATTTATATATTATAAAAATAAAGTATAAATATTTATTTGCAAAATATTAAAAAATATTTAAAACTATTTAAAAAATTAAATATTAAACATTTTATTGGAAAAAAATAAAAAATATAATTAAAAAAATAATAATTAAATGTAATTTATATAAAAAAAGCAAAGCATTATAATATAAACTATATAAGTTATTATAATTTAAAAAAATATTTAATAAAGCTTAAAATTTTATTGCGTTTAATTTTATCGTTAAACTGTTAAAATTAAAAAAATTAATAATAAAAATATTATATAATTTAATATTAATTATTGTAAAAAAACTTATACAATATAAATATTTTATATTATATTTAAAATTAAATACGGCAAAAAATTTAATTTATATAATAATTGTTATAAACTAACAAATAAATCGGCTAGTTAAAACGCTAAAAACTAACTAAAAAAGGGCGCAAGCTTAAGGTAATACGCAAAACGCAAATTATATAACGTGCTTAAAAGTTTTATAAAGCTCGGAATAATAAGCACGATAAAACAAATAAGCAAAAAATGTTTTGCTATTTAAAAACAAGCAAGCAAAATAAGCACTTAAATATATAAAAAAAAAACGGTTTATATAATAATAATAAATTTTTTTATATATTTAGTTAGTTTTTATTTTACAATTTAATTTAAGCATATAGCAACTTTTTGAAATAATTATATAAAAATATTTTTAACGACTTTAGTGTAATTTTTACCCGACGTTACGATAATTTTTTTAGTTATTACTTAGCATAAATTTATATAAAGTGCTTTAATTATACTATGCTTATATAAATTTAAAGTTTGTTATATTTTAAATTATTATTTAATTAATGTTTAAAATAACTAAAAAAATTATTATAGTTTTAACAAAATAACTAAACTTAATACCTGCAATAATGCAACATTTGTTTAATAAGCTACAGAAAAAAATTTAACAACTAAAACATTAAAACAAATAGCTTAAAAATTAATTAATTAATATTTTTAAATTTAAATTTTTTAAACCAATTAAGCTAAAAAAGTTTAATAGCTCGCAAAATTAGTTAAAAAAAATTTTAACCTAGATTAAAGTGTATTTGCAATATTATAAATTAAATTTTACTACAAACGCGAAAAAAATAATAATAGTTGCGAGGTATTTTACAGGTAATACGTTAAAATAATTTTAACTTATTATAAACAATTATTTACAAAATGCTAATAAAAATAATTGCCGCACTGCGATTAACAATATTTTCGGCAAATATAAAAAGTTTAAAAAAGCAATAATTAATATATATAAAAACCCGGAAAAAATTAAACAAGCTAAATAAAAATTAATAGCTTTAATTTAAACTAAAGCAGCATATAAATATGCGATAAAATTTTACAAATAGCATGCGAAAACTAAATAAACTAATAACAATATAATAATAACGATTTTTTTTAACAAATTTAAAATTAAAGTTTAAAATAAATTATACCAAAACAAAAAAAAAGAGCAATTTAAAAAGATTTATTGCAAAAGCAATTAAAATTAATAATTGTTTATAAAAATAACAATTTTAAAAGTTTTAATAAAACTAAAACAATTAAATATTAAACGTAAAAAAAAAAAAACTTAAAAATTAACAGCAATTAAAATTTATTTAAAATTAATAAAGCTTGATATAATTATTAAAAAATAAAACTTAAGCAAAGTTAAGTGTTATAATTATAATTAAAAAAAACACTATGCTAAAAACTGCAAAAAGCTTAAAAAATAACAAAAATTTAAAAGGCTTAAACAAACATTTGCAATAATAATCGCAATATTACAAATTAGCAATTAATAAACCCTAAGTTAACAATAATATATTAAAAGCATATTTAATTATAATACGTGCAAAAAAAAAAAACAGGTATATTTAACGCCTTCGGCAACAAAGCAATTAAAACAAATAAAATAAAATAAATGCATTTATAATATAATTAATTATAATAAATATAATAGCTACGCATAATAAATAAACGTAAAAAAAAATAACAACTATAAAAAATTAAAATTAATTAAAAGCATTATAAAAATTAACGAAACATTTGCAATTTTACAAAGCAAAAAATTAATTAAAAAGCTAGATTAGTTTAAAAATAACAAATATTTAAAAAAATAAAATTGCATATTTTAGCAATATAACTATTAAACTAAATAAAAATAAATAAAAAACGCTGTGGCAAAATTTATATAGCAAAAATATACCTAGCATAAAAAATTAATAAAACGCAAACGTTAAATATAAAAAGCAAAAAACGCAAACGTAAATATTTTTAAAGCTATACTTAATTATAAAATATAAACATTTTTAAAAAATATATAAATATATAACGATATTTTTATCGTAAAAGCTAAAATAAATGTTAATAAAAATTTAGGCAAAACAATACAGCTAATCGCTAAAAAATATTATTATAATAAAACTATGCAATATAAAAAGCCAAAACAATTGCAACTAAAAAACAAGCAATATAAAAATATTTTTTAAATAAATTATATAACCTATTAATATTTAATATATATTTAAAAAAAACTTAAATATATATAGTTTTTAAAGTAAATAAATAATAACGCATTATAGCAACCTTATTATAAAAATAATATAAAAAAAATAATAATTATGTATTAAAATTAAAACAAGTTTATAATATTTAAAATAAATTTATAATAGCTAACAAAATATATATTATAAATTATAAAATAAAAATAATATTAAAATAACGTATGCAAAATATATGCTTAAGTAAAAGCTACAAAATTATAAAAATTTAAAAAACGCGCGATATAAATTAAACAAAACTAATTTACGTTTAAAAAAAACAAACTATTAAAACAAATTTTAAATTAACGATATAAATAACACTAAAATATTATAACAACAAAATTACGATTATATAATTTTTAGTATTAATTAAAGCAACTAAAATTTAGCAACAAATAAATAAAATGTTAATATAAATAAAAACGGTTAAAAAATTAAAAAATAACTAAAAATAATTATAATAAATTAGCAATTAATTTAAAAGCTAAAAATATTTTATGCTATAACAGCTAACAAAAGCAAATATATTCAAATTAATTTAATATATTAAAAAAATAAGCTATAAATATTTATTAATATAAAAGCTTAAGCAAGCTTTATTTTTTTACAAATTATTAAGCAGTTAAATATATTAACAAAGTTTAAAAACGATTTTTATTTATTTATAACCATTAATAAAAAATTAATTGCATATAATAACGAAATAATTTTAAAAAAAACTGCAGCACTTTTTTTTAACATTTTAAAATATAAAAAAAAACTTACGCTTAATATTATAAAAATATTTAACTATAATATTATTTTAAAAATATTTTAGTTATAAAAAAACAATTTTAAAATAAATTAAAAAACCGGCTAACTTTAATAAAATATAATAAAAAAAAATTAACATTTAAAAAGCTTTTAATATAAACATTAAATAATTTTATAAAACAATTTATGCAAATATATATTATAATTAAAAATTTTAAGCTAATATTTAACAGCAAAATATTATTAAAATATAAAAATTATAGTAATATATTTAGTAAAATATATAATTATTTGCTAAAGTACAAAATATAAAATTATTAAATTTTATTTAAAAAAAATAATATTAAAAAAGTTTTTATTGCATTATATAAATTAAAAATAGCTATAAAAGCTTAACAAATATATTAAAAAAAATTTAGCGAAAAAATTTATACGGCATTTAATATTATTAGCATAATTACCGGTGCTATAAATATTAAAAAAGCTTTAAAACAAACAGCAAATAACAATAAAAACTTTGTATAAATTATAAAAATATAAACTTTAAAACAATTAAATTTATAAAATTATTGCTTAAAATTAAAAATATAAAAAATAAATTAACGCAAGCAAAATAATTTATAACATTTAATTTATTTAACGTATATTATTAAATAAAAATAACGCTAAATAATAAATAAAAAACGGCATTTAAAACGCTTAAAAAGTTATTTAAATATTTAATAATATTATTTAAGCTTATTAACGTATTAGCAATATTTTAAACATAAATTATAAATGCAATACAAAAGTTTATTAATATATTTATAATAATATATTTAAAAAATACCGAAAATATATAAAAAAAATATTTAAAATATTATAAAATATAAAATTTAAAATAAATTTTAAAAAAAGCAAATTTTACACGCAAAAAGTTAATTTTTTTAAATTTATAATAATTTTAAAAAAAATATAAATTTAAAAATTTATTAAAAGTTTTAATAAATATGCAAAACTTTTTATAAATTTAATAAAAAAAAATTTAACTTTTAAATAAAAAAATTAAAAACAAAAATTCTTTAACAAAATTAAATTTTTAATTGTAAGCAATTCGGTTATAAAACTATTTAACTTTAATAAAAAATTTGAAATAAAAATTAACGCCTGCAAAACAGCAATAAACAAACAATTAAATTAACAAAACAATAATAAAAAATTATATTTAGCAGCTTTTTTTTAAAATAATTTTTAAAACTAGTAATATAATATATATTATTAAATAAAAAGCTAATAGCTATTATTTAAACATTTAAAAATTAAAAATATTATTTATATAAACTAAAAAAGCTAGTAGTAATATATTTTAATTATAAAAACTTTGCAACATTTATAATATTAAAAATATTAAACAAATAATAAATTAAATAAGCAAAATCTTTTTGATAATTTAACTTTATTATTATTTATATTAAAAAAAAAAATGTTAAAGCAAATATTTTAAATTAACAAAATAATTATTAAAAAAAAAAATTAAATATTTTTTAAAAAAATAAAACAAAAATTAATAATATTAGCTATAATATAAATAAATTATAAATTATTTAAACAAAAAATATTAGCAATTATTACAGCTAAATATTATTACAACAATATTAATTAATTTAATATAAAAAAATTAAAATATAATAACGCTATAAATTTATTATATTATAAAAATAAAATATAAATATTACCGGAGTTAAAAAAAAAGCTTATTAAATTAACTTATAAATATTTATTTGTAAAACATTAAAAAATGTTTAAAATTACTTAAAAAATTAAAAATTAAATATTTTATTAAAAAAAAATAAAAAATATAATTAAAAAATATTAACTAAATATAATTTATGCAAAAAAAGCAAAATATTGTAACATAAATTATATAAATTGTTATAACTTAAAAATTTATTATATTTAATTTTATCGTTAAATTATTTAAATTAAAAAAATTAATAACAAAAATATTATATAATTTAATATTAATTGTTAAAAAAAAACTTATAAAATATAAATATTTTATATTATATTTAAAATTAAATATAGCAAAAAATTTAGCTTATATGATAATCCAATATATTTTTAATAAACATAAAATTTTAAAAAAAATATTTATAAATAAAAAAATAATAATAGCTTTTAAATTTTATTAATTGTTAATAAAAATATTAAAAATTAAACACTGTATATTTATAGCTTATTATTTACAAATAAATAAATAAATAAAATAATTAAATTAAATTTTAAAGCAATATTTTTGCTGCTATTTTAATAAATAGTAAAATAACTAGGTTAAATTATTATTAAAAGCAAAATATATATATAATAATTTTAACAATAAATTAATAAAAATATTATTATTTAAAGCAAATTATAAATTTAACCCGGAAAAATTTAAAACAGCAATTTAAAAAATTTTTACGCTTAACGCAAAAAATATAAGCAAAAAGAATTATTAGCTTATAATAAAAACTATAAAATAAGCTAATATTTTTATAAAATTGCATAAAAATATATTATAATAAATATAAATTGTTAAAATTAATTTTAAAAAAATAAAAATAAAATATATTTTTTAAAGCGCAATATTAAAATTAAGCGACTAAGCGATAAATTTAATTTTAAATAAATTAAACTTTTTAAAATAAAAAAAATTATTTTAAAAATAAATTATTAATTTAAATTGCTTAAAAAAGCTAAAATATAATCGATATTTTATATTTTTTTATTAAAATTAGCACTTAAAAATGCTAAATTTTAAATAAAATTAAAAGTTAAACTAAATAAAAATATATATAATATTAAAAAAATATTAAATTTATTTTAAAACAAAAAAATTTATAAATATTTAATTAAATAAAAAAAATATTTATATAAAAAAATTATATAAAAACTTAAAAAAAAATTTAAAAAACGCGGCAAAAATAATTAATTAATTTTATTAACAATATTTTAACTAATTAGCGCTAAAAAAGCAAAATCGACCAAAAAAAAAATTAAAAACATTTTAATTTATAAAAGCAAAAATTGTTATAGCAGCAAAAAAACAAATATATTTATTAAACAAACGGTTTTATTTAGCTTTTAACCGTTTAAATTTTTTTATTGCTTTAGCACTTTTAATGCTATAATAAATTATTTTAATTTTATATTTTTAAAAAAAACGTTTTTATTTTTGCAAACAAGCAAAACAATTTATTAAAATACAAAATTATTTTTTTGCTTTTTTTTTAGCTTATTTTAGCTTATTTTTTTTAGTAAATAATTTTTTATATTTATAAAATAAAAAGCCAAATATATTATAAAAACAATAAGCTTTAATATATAATTAATATTTTTTAAAACGTAAAGCTATATAATATAAAATTTGCTTTAAAATATAATAAAAACAAAAAAAAAAATATTATAAAATTTATACGAGCAATTAAATTAACGCAAGTTAAAACGTTAAAACGTTAACGCAACTTTAATTTTTTAAAATTAAATATAATTAATATGCATATATAAAAACAAAAAAAAATATATTTATAAAAATTATTAAAAATAATAATTTTAAAAATTAAAAAATAATATTATAAATTAATAAATAAATTAGCTAGTTAAAAAATTAAAAACTAATTAAAAAAAGCGCAACCTTAAAATAATATGCAAAGCGCAAATTACGTAATGTATTTAAAAGTTTTATAAAATTTAAAATAATAAATATAATAAAACAGATAAGCAAAAAATATTTTGCTACTTAAAAATAAGCAAACAAAATAAACATTTAAATATAAATAATAAAAAAACGGTTTATATAATAATAATAAATTTTTTTATATATTTAATTAGTTTTTATTTTATAATTTAATTTAAGTATATAGCAATTTTTTAAAATAATTATATAAAAATATTTTTAACAACTTTAGTGTAATTTTTACTTAATGTTATAATAATTTTTTTAATTATTATTTAGCATAAATTTATATAAAGTGCTTTAATTATACCACGCTTATATAAACTTAAGGTTTATTATAATAACTTAATATATTTTTAATAAATATAAAGTTTTAAAAAAAATAATTATAAATAAAAAAATAATTATAGCTTTTAAATTTTATTAATTATTAATAAAAATATTAAAAATTAAATATTATATATTTATAGTTTATTATTTATAAATAAATAAATAGCAAAATAATTAAATTAAATTATTGTTAAAAATAAAATATATATATAATAATTTTAACAATAAATTAATAAAAATATTATTATTTAAAGCAAATTATAAATTTAACTTAAAAAAACTTTAAATAGTAATTTAAAAAAATTTTATATTTAACGCAAAAATATAAGCAAAAAAAATTATTAGTTTATAACAAAAGTTATAAAATAAGCTAATATTTTTATAAAACCGCATAAAAATATATTATAAAAAACATAAATTATTAAAGCTAACTTTAAAAAAAAATATATATTTTTTATAATATAATATTAAAATAAAATAACTAAGCAATAAATTTAATTTTAAATAAATTAAATTTTTTAAAATCGAAAAAATGATTTTAAATATAAATTATTTATTTATATTATTTAAAAAAGCTAAAATATATTTAATATTTTATATTTTGCTTTTTAAATTAATATTAAAAAATATAAAATTTTAAATATAAGTAAAAATTAAATTAAATTAAAATAAATATAATATTAAAAAAATATTAAATTTATAAGTTAATAAAAAAGCTATAAAATATTTAATTAAATAAAAAAATTATTTATATATAAAAAATATATAAAAACTTAAAAAACATTTAAAAAACGTTAAAACAATAATTAATTAGTTTTATTACTAGTATTTTAATTAATTAACGCTAAAAAAGCAAAATTAATTAAAAAAAAAAATTTAAAAGGATTTTAATTTATAAAAACAAAAGTTGCTATAGCAGCAAAAAAATAAATATGTTTATTAAATAAACGTTTTTGTTTAATTTTTATCCGTTTAAATTTTTTTTATTGCTTTAATATTTTTAATATTTTAATAAATTATTTTAATTTTATATTTTTAAAAAAAATGTTTTTGTTTTTACAAATAAGCAAAACAATTTATTAAAATATAAAGCTGCTTTTTTGCTTTTTTTTTAGTTTGTTTTAGCTTGTTTTTTTTAGTAAATAATTTTTTATATTTATAAAATAAAAAGCTAAAAATGTTGCAAAAACAATAAGCTTTAATATATAACTAATATTTTTTAAAATTTAAAGCTATACGATATAAAATTTGTTTTAAGGTATAATAAAAGTAAAAAAAAACATAATAAAGCTTATATAAACAATTAAATTAGCGCAAACTAAAGCGCTAAAATGCTAATATAATTTTAATTTTTTAAAATTAAACATAGTTAATATATATATAAAAAAAAAAAACATATTTATAAAAATTATTAAAAGCAATATATTTTAAAAGTTAAAAAATAATATTATAAATTAACAAATAAATTAGCTAGTTAAAAAGTTAAAAACTAATTAAAAAAAAGCATAAGTTTAAAATAACGCACGGAATATAAATTATATAACATACTTGAAAATTTTATAAAGCTTAAAATAATAAACACAATAAAACAAATAAGCAAAAAATGTTTTATTATTTAAAAACAAGCAAACAAAATAAATATTTAAATATAAATAAAAAAAAACGGTTTATATAATAATAATAAATTTTTTTATATATTTAAGTAGTTTGTATTTTATAATTTAATTTAAATATATAATAATTTTTTAAAATAATTATATAAAAATATTTTTAACAATTTTAATATAATTTTTATTAATGTTATAATAATTCTTTTAGTTATTATTTAATATAATTTTATTACGGGAAGCTTTAATTATACCATTCTTATATAAATTTAAAGTTTATTATATATTATATTTAATATTTTTTTATATTAATTGTAGCTATTATTTAGCCGCTTATAATTTATTGCTAAAAATGTTTTAAAATTTAACAAATAATTTATATATATATTAAATAATTTAAATATATAAAAAAACTAAAGCTTATTTTAATAAATTATAATAATAAATAAAAAAATAAACTAATAAAAAATAACGCAAATTTTTTAAATATATTAAAAACTAATTAATTATATTAAATATAAAAAATATTAAAACTAAAAAATTTATTAAAAAATTAAATAAAAAAATATTAAACTTTTTTAAAATTTAAAAAGTTATTTTATTTATTGCTATTAAATTAATATTATTTAAAAACTAAAAAATTTATAATTTTTTTTATATTTTATTTATTAAGCTATATTGCGTTAGTAATTAAACACTGTTTAATTTAATTAAATTTTACGTAACACGCTTTAAATTAAAGCAAAAAACTATTAAATAAAAAAAATTAAAAACTTTATAAAAACACAAAAAAACGTTAAATACTTAGTTAAATAAAAAAAAAATAGCCGGCTAAACAGCATTAAATTTAAAAACTTTTCAATTATATATACAGTAATAAGTTTAAAGCTTTGGTTAAGCAGTTTTATTAGCATAACTTAGGCAAGCTTATCGATTTTTGCGCACTAAGCTAACACGCTTAAAGACGAGCTAAAAAAAAAAAAAAATAATGTTATACGGAAACTCCCAATACCACGCTAAGCCACTTATAAAAAGTTATCACCAACAACAAAATAATTGGGCATAAAAGATTAAAAAACCAACTGGCACATGCAGGCCTACCACCAACAAACAGAACTGAGGCGAAGATAACAAAATGTACCAGGTACAATACGTGTATAAATAGAGGGCAATTCTCCCGACGAAGGAAGGGAGGAAACCATGGCCCTTGAGACCCTTAGTATATTATTATTACACTGAATCTGACTAAGTTCCAAGCCCTCTACAAGAGCCCTTGTCACACATAAACCACCAGCCTCGTCTCGACTCATCTCCTGCAACAATGGCTACCGCCGACGTTATGACTGCAGTGGCCCTCCCTGGTCTTCACCAGCCCTTCACCATGGATGGCATGAAGGAGTCCACCATCGCGTAAGTCCAGCTCTCCCTTTTGCCTACTGCTAAACCCACGAGTTCGTGCTGACCCGATGTCCGCAATCAAAGGTACAATGGTCTTCCGCGCATCCAGTCCGAGATGCATGTCGACATGTATCATGTCAAGAAACTGTTGGAGATCATTACTCGCCATGGTCAGCTTGGGAAGTTCAGCGTCCACATGGCCCATCAACATGATCCCATCCCGAACGACACAGTCAGGCTGGAATCAGACCTCCGGGTCATGCCCGGCAAATGGAACAAGGCTACTTCGATTGACTCCCTTGATCTCAGCAATATCCATTCAGTCGTCTTCAAGTTCTTCCCCGAAAAAATCAGTACGTTGCCTTCGAATTTGGCGAGGGACCGTCGCCAGTCTCCGCGAGCGATGTGGACGATAAGTTCCTTCAGGAATTTACTAGCTACCTCACCAAGAACAACCTGACTGAAATGTTGGTGCTTGAGGTTGTTCATCCTGCCGAAGGGGGCCAGCCTAATGAATGCACTGCGGAGGTCGAGGTGGACAAGCTCGGCACCGTCGTGCTACCGAAGTCCATGGTGAACGCCAAGGAGTTCCTTCCTACGGGGTGGGCAAACCTCCCCCAGCCTGGCGACAGTGATCCTCCTGCGGGCCAAACGTGGGCCAAGAAGGTTGACGAGTCCCACAAGGTTTTCATCAACAAGCCGATCAGGACCCCAGGAGAGCTGGTCGACGAGTTGGGCTGCCAGGGGGTCATCAAAGTCTGAGATACTTGGCCATCAGCTGCAAATCCTTTGAAAGATGGATTTCGTATCTGCGCGGCGGTTGGTTACTGACCCCTCTTAGTCTATGCCTTCGCATCTACAATCATTACCATCATTTCTTCCACTCCTATCCTAGCAGTCCTTATCACCATTTTAAAGCCATAGTGCTCCCCCTAGGTAGCGAATCAGAGAATTAAACATATTTATGCTCTGCCCTCTTATGTCCCATTTGTGTGCCTTGTGAGTGCTTTTGTGCTTGTCCCAATAGCCCGGCTGAACGTAGGGTCTCTCTTGGAAAGCAGAGGGTTGCGGGCATGGGGGCGTACATCTCCACATTTCATTTAAAGAGGTATCCTAATTATGTCTTATTAGTTATAAAATTGCAAAGGTTCTACAAAGATTTCATTTAGCCTGCTAAAGACAGAATGCCTCAAGGCATACGAGATCGTGATCTCCCTCTTTTAGAGGCGCCGCGTTATCCTTCTCAGGCCGACGATCAAAGCCGTAGGTTCGGAACAAGCCGAATATCCTCCCAATTTCGATTGCCCGCCGATCATTATCTGAAAGATATCCGGTAACTTCGTAGAAAGTCTTCCAGAACTGCGTCCGGAGAAAGTTATGGTTAGAATGGAAGTACCAGCATGATAAAGTCTGGACGCCAAGAATAGTTTCAAGACCTCCGAGTGATATACCAAATGGGCCAATTATAGCTTCGGGCCAGTCGACGATACCAGTAATACGACCAGTTTCCTCGTCCACGTGGATGTTCATCTCTAAAAGGTCGTCATGGTTAAGTACTATTGGATAGTCAGACCGGAAAAGCAGCGGGAGCCCTTGGCGTATCTCGTCCAGCTTTGGTTGAAAGCGCTCAGGCAGACCTTGGGAAAGTTGGTCGAGGATCCAGGAATAATGGGCGAACAATTTGCGGGCAGTATCCGGTGGCAGCTTTAGAGTTGGCCTATTAATCCATGCAGAAGCGAAGAATCTATTCTTCTAATTAGTAAAGTAGCTTCATGTGATTAGGATATGTATATCAACAGACCTTGCAAAGTCCTGCACAGTTCGAAGCAGACGGTTTTCCATTCTAGGGGCGAGGAGCTGAGGCCGGGCTCGAGAGAAGGCGACTCCGGGCACAAGATCCATCTCGTATATGTAGACATCGGCCAACTTGTCGCAGGGCTTGCAGTTGGGAACGAATTTTCCGTAAGTTTGTCGTGCCTGGTTTAGGAGGTCGAGATTCAACGCTGAATCGCGGAATTGGACGACTTTGGGGGGCTGATTAATATCGGCTGCTACGGTATAGCTGCTCACACCTTGTACAAGCGTAGAAGAGACTGGACTCCCGATAATGCTTGCAGCAATACGATTGCAGTCATTTTGTGTGATAGATTCATGCCGGCGGAAAAAGTTGGTAATCTGATATATAGATAATGCGTCAATACTCTCTGCATTCACTGCGTACTGAGAGATATCCATAGGGTAGAAGTTGCAAGTGTCTGAGGTTGTCAAGGTTCCGAGGTTGTTGCGTAGTCCTATTTAAAGCAAGTCACACAGACTTGATTGGCAGTCGTTCTCTCTATTGTTCGAGTTAGTGGGGCGATTTGAACTAGTGTTGTCAAGTCCAATCATTCGAACCGCCCGCTGCTCAAAATCGAGCTCCGTATTTAACGTGCGGGTGCATCCCCCAAAAGTTTCCCAGGGCGCTTAGCTTCGCCTGGCAGCGATCCTAGCGACGGTCCATTGTATCTCCCGGAAGACACGCAGGGGTTAAGAGAGGGGGAGCGATGGGTCTTGTTAAGTGGCGGCTGAAGTTGCGACGTCACTATCCAGCCCCGTGGTGACAACAACTAGAGCCTTTCGTTCTCAATCTCAGATTTTAAGCAATATGTTTCCATGACTCCCGTTTTTTAAACAAAAAATTACTCTCGTTGTCGTGTATTCTCACCACCTCATCTCGTTGGTGATCTTTAGCGTATCAATGTCGCAAGGGATGAGAAGGGAACCGAGGTTGTTAATGTAACCTAAAAGTAATATGTGCTATATAGCGGCCTAGTTCTTTCTAATACGATTGGGGACGGATTGGCGAATAAATGAGGTTAAACTTTTATCCCTGCACTTCGGTCTAGCTGATATTTTCTGGGAAACTATTTTCACTAAAGAGACTAGCCCTGTGAAGGCTTACGCCTTTATGGTCATGCTATGGTTTTAATTCTAATGATTTTTTTAAAGGCTCGCAAACGTTTCCATCGTCACTCTTTCACAGTAGAGCAAAAAAAACTTAGATTGTGTTTTACAGCACGCTTAACTGCTCTATCAAAATTTAAACAATGTAATTTAAACACGACTTTAGTTTTACCTGATTTTTTTTTAGTTATAGCTTTTAAATAAAAAGATATAAAATTTAAATATTAATTAATTATTTGTAACAAAGGCTTTTATAGAGGGCTTAAAACTTAGTTGTATTTAGTGTAATAATATATTAAAAGTTTTAAAAGCCATGATTTTTTCCTTTTTTTTGTTAGGAAAGTTGCTTTTTATTTATATACGTATTTGTTACAAATATATGTTGGTACAGGGGTGAACTAGGTGGCCTAGGTGGCGGCCCAATATTTCTTTTTTTTCCCCGCACTTGTTTTTTTTTACGCGCTTGTGTTTTTTTTTTATTACGTGATTGTTTACCTGGCTTACTAGGCTTATAGTGATTTATAGCTTACCAAGTTTACAGTAATTTATAGCTTACTAAGTTTATAATAATTTAAGCGATTATTATATTTTTTATGTTTATATAATTGTGCATTTTTTTATATTTAATTATTTGTTAGTTTTTGTTTTTTAGCTATTAATTTAAAATCGCTAAGCATTAATATATTTATTATTTTAATATTTAGTAATATTTTTTGTTGCATAGTAATAAAAATACAATAAACTTTTTTAACAAACACCTGCTAATTTTTATATTGTTATTTGCAAATTAAAAACTTTTAACGAGTTTATTATATTTTAATAGTTTTTTAATTAATAAAAATTAGCATTATTACAAATACCGGTATTAAAAAACAAAACTAAAAAAAGCATTAAAAAAATATATTTTATTAACATTTAAAAATAAATAAAAACAAGCTAAAAACTTTAAACTTTTTTAAAAAATAAAAATAAATTAATTAATTAAATTATAAGCCCGAAAATATAAAATTAAGCTTAAAAAAAACAATTAAAAATATAATTGTAATATAAATTAAAAGCAGCAATAAAACAAACTTAAGCAGCAAAAACAAAGTTTAAAAAACTTTAAATAACTTTATAAACAAAAAAAAAAACAGTAACATTTAAATTATTTATATTAATATTGTTAATTTTAAAGTTTATAATACCTGTTTTTTTTTTTAGCATTTAAAGTTATTACACTTGTTTTACCGCCGTTTTTTTTATAAATAACCTTAAAAATATTAATTATATCGTTAGCAAATTAAAATATAATTTTATTAATAACATAAAAAGCTTTAATAATATTACAAGCTAGTTAAGCTATATAAAAACTAGTTACTTAAACTATAATAATTATATTATTAACTTTAAAACTAATAATTTAACAATTGGCACTTCAAACATTTAAATTAATTATAACAAATATATTAATACTAAAAAAAACTATATAAATAGCTTAAAAAATAATAATATACCACTTTTATTATTTTTATTATTATTAAAATTAGCAACAATATTAAAATTATTAAACATAAAAAAATTTAAGTTTATAGTTTTTAAACTATATAATAAATTTATTAATATAAATGCGTTTTTAATTTATACGCAATTTTATTTAAAATAGTATTTATTTTTAATTATAAAAAATAACTAAAAAATAATAGCTATATTGCAATTTTTAGCAAAAAAAATGTTTAAATAATTTAAGCTAATTTTTAAAATTTTTTTAAAAACTAATAGTAAAAAAAACTTTAAAAAAAAAACAAAAAAAATTTTTGCGAATTATAACAAATTTAAAAAACGTATAAAAGCATTGTTTAAAAATATTAAAAAAGCAAAACATATTAAAAAATAGCTATATCGGCTTAAGTAAAAAACCTAGGCATTAAAATATATTATAAAATTTAAACGATTAGCAGCAATTTTAAAATTACCGAAGTTAGCTTTATTTTATTTATTTTATAAAAGACTTAAAATATAAATATAAAACAAATTATTTAAAATAAATAAATTAAACAAATTTAAAAAATATATTAATATAGCAATTATAATCGATAAAAAAATTTTTAATTAATATTTAAAAAAAAAAAAAACTTTAAAAAAAACTAAAAGTTTTTAAAACAACAAAAAGCAAAAAATAAAAAAAGTAAACATAATTTAACGGCGACTTTTTAAAAATATATTATAGGTTAAATGTTTTAACTGTAGCAAAAAAAAACATTTTAAAAAAAATTGCCGGTTTAATAAAAAACCAAACGGTTAAAAAAAATACTAAAAAAAAAAAAAATTTTAATTTAAAAAAAAAGCAAAAATTATAGCAGTTTAAAATAATAATAAATAATTAAAAAAAAAAAAAAAAAAACTTTTTTAAAAGCTAAATATAACGTTGCAATTATTTATCGGAATAATAATTTTATATTAAAACAAAATAAATGCTTTATTTGCAACGGTTTAAAAAATAAAATATGCAAATTTTATTTAAAAACACGTTAATTATTAAAATAAATTAAGCAAAAATATATTTGTTATAAAAACAAAAACTATAAATTATATTTAAAAAAAGCTATTTATAAACTTTTATATTAATTATTTTATAAAAAATATAATTGTTTATAATATTAATAAATAAAAAATAACGCCGGATTTAATTTAGTAAACAATTTAAATAAAAATATTAAAAAAAAAAAGCTTATATAATTATAACAAAAAACTTTTTTATAAAATATTGCCGAAAATATATTTAATATATATAAGCATTAACTAAAGCAAAAAAGCTATAGCGCTAAAATATATATATTATATAGCGGTTATTTATAAATTATATAAACAAACGTTTATATTTTTATTAAAGCATAAACAAA
>MU389507.1:0-32759 GCA_022578775.1 Xylaria venustula
ATATATTATTTTATGCAAAAATATATTTATTTTTTTATTAACAAATATATTATATGCAATTTATGCTATAAATAAAAATTTTATTTAATTGTTTTATTAATAATTAATATAGCTTTAAAAATATTGTTTAAATATTTAATTTAATTTTTTTATTTGTTTATTCGTTTAAAAATAATATATAATTAAAAGTTTAAATTTTATTTTTATTTATTTAAAAAAACTATTTTTAAACTTTAATATAAATAATTTATTTCGGTTAAAAATAATTTTATTTAGTATTTTATGTTTATTAAAATATTGTTAAACAAAAATATACGCAAATTATTTTATAGTTGCGTTTGTTTTAAAAAATAAAAAATACGCATATTTTATAAATCGGTTTATAATAATTTATATTATATTATACTATATTTTTATTATTAAATTAATTAATAAAAATAATCCGGTAATAAAATTTTAAGCAATAATATGCTATGCTTAATCGGGTATTTATATTAGTTAAAATAATTTATATAGTTTATATCGTGCAAATTTAACTTTAGCGCAAATATTACATTTTTTAATAATATTTTCAACAGTTTTTTTTAGTTTTAAAAAATTATATTTTTTTTATAACTTATATATTATTTTAGCTATTTTTTAATATTTGTATAAAAAATATTTATAAAATTTTTTAATAAAATTACGGCATAATTTTATTAATAAATAAATTTTTTTATAGTAAGTTAAATTGTTATAATTATATTTTTTTAAGTTTTATACTTTAGCTTGTTTTTGCTAATTATATTATTATTAAATCTATTTAAATTGTTTTGCTAATAAATTTTTAAAAATTATATTAAATTTTAGATTTTTATTTTTTTGTAAATATAATATTTAAATATTTTGTTTAAATATTTTAAATTTTTTTATTTTATATTTGCTAAAAATATTTGCTTAAATATATTTTTTTTTAATATAGCATATTTTAAAATTAAATTAAAATAAAAAAATTATTTAATTTTTATATTATTTATTAATTTTTTAAGTTGTTATAAATTAAATTAAGTTTTTATAATTTAAATAAATTTTAATAAGTTTTGTTATTTTTGTAAAAAAAAATTCCTATTTTTTAAGTGCTATAATAATTGCTAAAAATTTTTTGTTATAAATTAAGTACCGTAACGCTACATTTTTTAGTGCTTTTAAATAATAAGCTACTAGGTATTATTTTCCGTTTTTTTTTAATTGTTTAAATATTTTAGCAATTATTTTATTTAATACATTTGTTTTTAATTTTTTTTTTTAAATAGGTTAAATAATTTAACTTTTAAATTAAATATTATTTAAAATTTTAACTGCTTAAACGTTTTTTTAGCTTTTTTTAATATAAAAAACGTTTTTTTTTTATATTTTTTTGTTATATATTTAGTAAATTTTTAAGCTAGTTTACTAAAGTTTTTAATTAATAATTAAATATAATTTAAAAATTTTAATGTTTATTATATATTTATAACTATAATTAAATTAAAAATTTTTTAATCGTATATTGTTTTAATTTTAAATTATTATATTTAAATTTGTTTTAAAATAATTGTATACTTTAAAAAATTAATTTTTTATATGTGTTATTTATATTTTTTAGTGTTTAATTGTAATTTTGCGTTTTAAAGTATTTTTAATATTAATTTTATATGTTTTTGTTAAAAATAAGTTGTTTAATAGCTAGTTATATAAACTATATGCTATAGGTTAAAATATAGTGTGCAAATTAAATGAAAATAATGCTGTCCGCAGGTTTACTTGTTAATTAAATAATAATTTAAAATAACAAATATATTAACTAATTTGACAAAAAAAAATCTATTATTTAGTTGTTTTATGCGTAGTGCCTAGGCTTTTTATATTACTGTTGTTTTTTTTTTTCCGTTTTGTTAGACTATATGCTTTAAAAATAATTTTTGCAGAGTAAAGTTTTTAAAGCAGAACTGCTAGAGCAGTTTTTCCGTAAAGTAAATTTTTTAAAGCGCTAGTTTTAATAAGGCTTATTTTGCGCATATTTTAATTAAGTAAGCGCAAAGTAAAACTTTGCAGGGTGGGTTTTTTAAGGCGCTAGTTCTAGTAAAGCTTACTTTACGCGCATTTTGGTTGGGTGTGCGCAGGGTAAAATTTTGCAAAGCGGGGCTGCTAAAGTGGCATTTTTGCAAAGTGAATTTTTTAAGCGCTAGTTCTGTATAAACACTAGCGCAAAGTAAGTCAAACCAAATATCGGACCTATTCGTTAAAATTTTGTTAACTTTATTAATATTAATTTTATAGTATTTTTATATACTAATAATTAATTAAAAAAATTTAATACGCTTTTTTAATTAAAATGCGCAAGCAAAAAATGCTTATATAGCTTAATTTTTTTTTAATTTGCTTAGAATTGCGTTTTATAAATTGTTATAACAAATTTTTTATATAAATTTTTTTTCGGGATTGGTTTACCTGTATAAAAGTTTTTTAAGCCGTGTTTTTAACCCAAGTAAAATTAGTAAATATATAAAAAAAGCCGACCGGCAAGTTAAATCGCAGTTAATAAACCAAGTATTTAATAAACTATAGTATTTATTTTTATTATAAAATTAAAACTTTAGTAAATAATGTTTACTAAGTGTTATTAAGTTTTAACGCTATTAATAAATAATATTTACTAAGTATTATTAAACTTTAACGCTATTAATAAATAATGTTTATTAAATATTATTAATCTTTAACGCTGTTAATAAATAATATTTATTAAATGTTATTAAATTTTAACGCTATTAATAAATAATATTTATTAAGTGTTATTAAGCTTTAATATTTTCGGTAAATAATATTTATTAAATGTTATTAATTTTTAAACACAGCAAAAAGTGCTGCGTTACTAAAGTCGCTATAATATAAATAGCTTAAATTTTTATAAGCAAGTAAAAAATGCTAAATTATTTTTCGTTAATAAATAGTATTTACTAAAAACTTTTAATTTTTAAGTACGGCAAAAAAAACTGTATTATTAAAGTTGCTATAACATAAATAAACTTTAATATTAGCAAAAAAGTTTTAAGCAGCTTATAGCATACTATTTGGCAAAACTTTATATAGTAAAACTACTAAAAATATAAGTGTTTTTTTTAGAATTATAGTTACTATAAATTTAATTAAGTACTAAATTAGCAGTTGCTTTAGGTTTTTTAACGTTAAAACAAATATTTTGCTACGTTTACCTTAGGGAAAACTTGTATAAATGTGCGGCAGTAAAGTTTTTGCTTAACAGTTAAAAAATAACTTTAATTACAACTTTTCTGGTAAATTTTCCGAATTAGCGCGTTAATAATAAAAACAAATTAACTAACTATTGAAGCAATAGCAAAAGCTTAATAAAAAAATAAATTATTAGCAAAAACGCAATATTTTTAAACAATAATAATGGTTTAAACCGTAAAAGCTAGCTTGATAAAATCTGGGAACTAAAAAAAGTGCCGGTATAGTGTTTTTAAGCTTTGTTATTTTATATAAATATAATTTTAAAAAATCGATTTATTTTTTAAAAATATTATTTATCGCTGTTTTAGCTTATATAGATTATTTTTTTTAAAGCTTAGCTGCTTAGCAAAAAAACTTTAAGTAAACAAATAATTTAAAAAAGTTTTTTATATTAATTTATTAACACTTTTAAAAGCTGTTTTAATTCCGCTATTAAAAAAAAAGCGTTATTTAGGTGTAAACTATTAATTTGCTTTATATAAGCATAACTATAGCTAATATAATTTTTAAAAATTGTTTTTTTAAAATTTTGTTTTTTTTTTTACAATAAAAGGTATTTGGCGCAAATTAGCCGGCAAATACAATTAATAAAAGCTTTGCTGCCTAGTAAATAAGCTTTTTTTGTGTTATTAGCAACGATTTTTTTTGTAATTTTAATGTATAGCTAGCAATAATAGGTAATTTTTTATTTGTTAATTAACTAGCATTTATTAAAAAATAAAGGTTAAAAAATATTGTTTTTTTAAGAACTATAGCCGATAAATATTACTAAGGCATTTTTTATAAAGCTAATAAATATATTATAAAAAACGCTTGCGCTAGTTATATAACGGAATATTTATTGCTTTATTATGCCGCAGCTAAAATTTGTAAAAAAAAAGTCGGCGCCTGGCGCTTAGCAAAATATTTATTAACTTTTTGCGTTTTAAAAGCTGTGATTTATAATGCTAATATAGCTAATATAAATAGTTTAAATTATACTATTTAAGTTTTATTATTTGGCTTGCTATTTTTAACGGGGCTTGGCGCTAAATATATTAACAATATATAATTTTTGAATAGTAAAGGTAATAAGTGTACAATATAAAAAAAACGGGAGGTTACAATTAGTAATATAATATTTTTTTAATAAAAATTAAAATGGCAATAATAAGCTTTAGTAGCAAAAAATTTACTTTTTTGTTTAAAAAAAAAAAGTATTGCTATGCGTTTTTTAGTTGGCATTAATTATGCCGGTTTTTTTTTAGTTAATAAAAAAAGCTAAAAGTAGCTTTAAATTTTTAACCGAAAAAACTAAAAGTTTAGCTAGCTTTTAAAGCACCGCTATAAGTTTAAGCATTTGTTAAAACTTGGCTTGTTTTATAAAAACAAAAGCTTTAATTAAGCTATTTATAGGCATTTTTTCGGTAAAAATATATTTTATATTTATTAAGCCGGCTTTTTGTGTTTTTTGAACAAACTAAAACTTTACTAAAGTGTGCTTAATACGTTAATAATGTTTTAAGTTTTTAAAAGTAGCAATAGTTTTTATATTATCTTTAAAAATAATAATAAGTTTTTTAACAGGCAATTTAATTTTTTCGAACAGTTTTTTAAGCTATTAAGCTTTTTTAACTGCTTTAATAAAAGCAATATATTTGGCTTTAAAAATAAATAAAGCAATAGTGCTAGCTCGTTTAAATTTTTAGCTAACCGCAACACCAGCAATAATAATAACATATGCCCACGTTAATTTAGCGGTAATAAAACATTTTGCATAGTTGCTATTATTTGCAACTATAAAAACATAGTTAATTGTAACTAATATTGTTAGCTTAATATTTATTCCGTAATTTATTAAGCCTAGCAAATATTTAAACAAATTAATAGCAGCAAATAAATGCTTTTTGCAAGGGTTTTAAAATTTTATAGCTAATTATTAGCAAATAAAAGCTATGTTTAGTTAAATTATAAAATTAAAATAGTTAGCAATGCTTATTATTTTTTAATAATGGCAGTATTATTTTTTAGTTAGCAAAAAGCCAAAGTTTTCCACTCTCGGTATAAAAAGTTGTAAAAAAACCTTAGTAAGCTTAATATTTTTTAGATCTAGCTTTTTTAAAGCTTTTTTAATATATTAAAACTGTTAAAAATATAGCGTTTGATTAAGTTTGTTTTGCTTAATTTTTATTTCTAAAAACCAAGCAGCAGGTTTTTTATTTTTAATGCTAAAAATCTAGTAAATTTTTTTTTTAAGTTTTTTAATTAGTGTTTTGTTTAATCTAATTAAAAAGCAATCGTTAATATAAATTATAATAAAAATGTTTAATGTTAAGTTATAGCAAACTAACGAGTCGCTTATTAGTAAAATAAATTTTAGTAATTTTAGCAATTCGAACAGTTTAATTTGCTACTGTTTTAATGCTTGTTTAAGTCCGTATAAAAAGTAAAAAACTTATATAACTTGTTTTAAAATAAGGTTATATTTAGCTGCTAAAGCTATGTTAAACAGCTTTAGGTTTTTTAATAATACTTTTAGGCATTTTAGTAAATGCATATAAATAAGCTCTAAAAGGTTGCCGTTAAAAAAAGCTTTAATAAAATTAATTTGCTCGATTTCCCAGTTAAAAATAGCTGCTAATACCAGGAGAATTTTTTATGTAAAAATTATAGCGGTAAAAGCAAACGTTTTATTATAATTAAAACTAAATATTTGTTTAAAGCTTTTAATTATTAGTTTGGCTTTAAACTTAATAATTTTTTTTAATTTATTAAACTTTTTTTTTAGTATTTAGCGGTTGCTAATAACTTGTTGCTAAGCTTTATTTTTAGCTATAAATTTTAAGGCGCTTAATAACAAAAGCTGTTTAAACTTTAATTTAGCAGCTTTTAAATGCTTTTTTGCATTTACAGTTTTTAAAGCATATTTTAAGTTGCGTAGTTTTTTTAAAGCTGCTGTAGTAGCTAGCATAACACTTTAAATAAAATTGTTAACTGCTGTTATTTAATTGTTTATAAAAATATTTATTTCCATAAAATTATTTAATTGCTCGTTAGTGTTAAATATTTTTTGTTAGTTTTTTAAAAATATATTTTCGTTTTTTATTTTTGAGAATTGTTTTTTATATTTTTGGGATAAAATTGGAAGCTTAACTAAAATGTTTGGTATAATCGGCAATTTTTGCGCGTTTACCTTTTTTATATTAAACTTTTTAAGGGTAGCTTTTTTTAAAAAAAAATTAGGCTCGGGTAATACCGGTTTGTTAATTTCGTTAAGCTAAAACTATAGCTTTTTTTTAAGGTTATTTAATTTAGGTATTTTTTCTAGGTTAGTACTGTTTGCTAAAATTAATGCTTTATTTAGCAGTTTAACAGTAGCTAATTATATTACCGTATGTTTAGCTTTAATATATACTAGGTATGTTTTTTTGTTAATTATAGCTAATATTTAGCTTTTTTTTGCTTTTTTTGCCAGCTTAAAGTTTTTAACTTTTTTTTGCATAGGTATAAAAACAACATATGGGGTTTTAATTGCTATATAGTAAATAAGCGAAAAACGATAAAAAGTTAAGCTAGGCTTTAGTATATTGCGTAAAGCTTAATAAAGCGTTACGTTTTTGTTAGTAACTGTTGTTTGGTTAATTAAGTTTATTATAGCCGGTAGTACATAGCATTAAAAAAAAAAAAAATTCCGGCTTTTTGTATAGTTGCCCGTAAGCGGTTTAAAATTACTTTAATAAACCGTTTTGCTAAGCTATTTTGTTTAAAAGTTTTAAAATTTAAATAACTGCAAGTAATACCTTTTTTGTTTAGTTAAATTTGTACTATTGCGTTATAAACCTTAAGTTTGTTGTTATAATAAAAATATGCTAAGTAAATTTTATATTTATTTTTTAGCATTTTAAAAATGTTTTTTTTTTATTTTTTAAAAAGCAAGTTTAATAATACTAAATAGTTTTTTTAACTATTATAAGCGTATAAAGTTATTTATTGCAAGGTATTAATTTTAAGCTAAACAAGTCACTTGCTACCATAGTAAATACTTTTATAAAATAATTAATTTTAATAGCTATATATTTTTTAACGGTTTTCTTTAAAGCATATTTTCGGCAAAAAAAATCTGTTTTTTTTATAAAGTCGAGGTTAAGCAAACTTAAAATTATTTTAGCAATTTTTTTAAAAAGTGGTAATTTAATATACTTTAGTTTTTGGTGCTAAAATAGTGCTAACTTTAACAGTCGAGATAACGTGGTCAAAAAATTAGTTATAATAAGCAGCAGCAAGTTTTTTTTTAGTTTTTTTAGTTTAAATTTTAGCACTAAAAATTTATTACCGTTAGGTTTTTTTTAATTAAATATTACGGAAATAATATTAATTGCTTTTAATATATGTTTTTTAAATATTAAAAAAGTGTTTAATTTTTAAAAATCGATATAAAAAACCAGTCGTTTAAATTTTAATAGTGTTACAACAAAATGCTTGCTGTTATAAAAAATAAAATTATTTATATATTTTTTTAATTTAAAATAAAAAGCTTTTAAAACTATATTGCATTTAAATTCGAAAATATATAAAACGTTATTAAAAACTATTTTTTTATAGGTATTATTGCCGCAATAAAGTTTAAAAATTACCGATTTTTTTCTTAAAGCCTCGAGGTAGCTTTTTTTTGTAAAAACTTGCTGTGCTTTGCCACTAAATTTTTTATAAGTAGCAAAATTTGCCTTACTGTTTAAAATGTTAACGGTGCTTTTTATATTGTATAGCTAAAAGCAGTTACTAGGTTTATTTTTCCGTTTAAATTAAACTAAATAAGCAGCTTGTTTTTCGAAATTATTAAATGTTACTATAATTTAAAAACTAGTATAATAATTAAAAAGTTTTTTTGCTTGGTCAAAAATTTAATAAAAATTATTTTATGCCGTTTTTTTTTTAATTTTTATTTGTTTTTTTTTATTAAAAAACTTTTTATTTTTATTTTTAGCATTAATAAAGTTTATTTTTTTTATAATTTAAAAATTATAATTAAGTTAACTAAGCTTTTAAAAATTTTTGTTTTAATGTTTAAATCGGTAATAAAAATTTTAAATAGCATTTGCTATAAAAAATTTAACAGTAAAACTGTTTATAAAGTTGGTACGGCTTGCTAAGCGTATAGCTTGCTTAGTTTAGCTTATTTAGCCAGGGCAAGTTTTTTTCAATGTTTTTAAATAATTGTTGCACTGGTTTACAGAAGTAATTATTGCTTTTTTTTCCTGTAATTTTAAAACCAAAAAAAAAAAATTTAGCATTAAAAAAGTAAAGTTTAAACACCTTGTATAGTTTTAATAAATAAAACTTTTTATATAAGTGATTTTTTTTCGAGTTGTTGTTAAGTTTGTAAAAATTAATAATTATTTAAAGCATTTTTGCAAAGTTGCTAATTTAAGCAATATTTTTTCGGGAAATATCTGTAAAAATGTTTTTAATTATTTAAAGTACAGTAGCTTGTTCGGCGTTACAAAAACGATTAATTAAAACAAAGTTTTATAAAAATTATAATATTTTAACGGTTTAAAACATAATAATTAAAGCTTGCAGCTATTTTTTGTAGTTACTATTATTTTTTAGTTTTTAAAATTTATTAAACGTAATAACCCGTTTGCTTAGTTTTTTGCTAAATTAGCCAAAACTAAATAAATGTTTAAAGTTAAATTTTTGTTTAACTTTTTTTTGTGTAGCTTTGTTAAATATAATTAAAATTCCGGGAAAAGTTTTTTGCAGTGCTTTAAGCGTTGCTATAATTTATTAGTTTTGCTTTTAAAAACTATAAACAGCTTTTTTTAAAGCTTGCTGCAGCAATATTAAATTAATCGTAAACTGCTTTAAAAAGCTTTTAAAGCCGGCTTAAAAACTTAAATTAAATATTTTTTAAGGTAAATTATTTAGGTTTATAATATTAAAGTTAAAATGTTTTATAATAACAAATTGCTATAATTAATTTAAAAATAAAAGGTAAAATTTAGCATAAAGTTTATAATAATGTTTAACTTTAAACTTAAAAATATTTCGGGCTTATAATTTATTAAAAATAAATTGTTTAATAGCTAATTATATAAATTATATGCTATAAATTAAAATATAATATGCAAGCTAAATAAAAACAATATTATTTGCAGGTTTACTTGTTAATTAAATAATAGTTTAAAATAACAAATATATTAATTAATTTAACAAAAAAAAATCTATTATTTAATTGTTTTATGCGTAATATTTAAGCTTTTTATATTACTGTTGTTTTTTTTTTTCCGTTTTGTCGAATTATATGCTTTGGAAATAGTTTTTGCAAAGTGAAATTTTTAAAGCGGGACTGCTAAAGCAGTTTTTTCGCAAAGTGGATTTTTTAAAGCGCTAGTTTTAATAGGGCTTATTTTGCGCGTGTTTTGATTAAGTGGGCGCAAAGTAAAACTTTGCAGGGTGAGTTCTCTAGGGCGCTAGTTTTAGTAAAGCTTACCCTGCGCGCATTTTAGTTAGGTGTGCGCAGGGTAAAACTTTACAGAGCGGGGCCGCTAAGGTGGCGTTTTTGCAAAGTAAATTTTTTAAGGCGTTAGTTTTATATAAACACTAGCGCAAAATAAATTAAACTAAATATTAAATTTATTTGTTAAAATTTTGTTAACTTTATTAATATTAGCTTTATAGTATTTTTGCACACTAATAATTGATTAGAAAAATTTAATAATTTTTTATATTTTTTTAAAATGTTAAAATAAATTAAAATATTGTTTAAATATATAAATATAAACTTGTTAATAAATTTTTTAAATATTGTTATTATTATTTATTAAAAGCTAGCCGGTATATTTTATAATTTTTTTAGCATAACAAAATATTTATAAAATTTATAAATTATTTGTATTGCTATTTTTTTTTTTTTTTTTTTGCTATGCAAATCGCATAATATTTATTTAGCATATTTTTTATTATTATTAATATTAGTATAAAAAAGTGTTTATTTAGTATAATAGCGTTATTTAATAATTAATAGTTTGCTATTATTTAAAACTTTAAGTTTTTGTTTTTATTTAGTTAAAGTTTATTATTTTTAATTTTTAATACTATTATTACTAAATATTTAGCTGGTAATATTAATTTCCAAATAAATTTTTTTGCTAAATTTTTGTTAAAATATTTTTATAGTGCTTTAGCTTTTTGTAAATTTATATAATAAATTATGTAAAAAATAAATTTTCGTTTTTTTTTAATAAATATTTTATAATTTTAAAAACTATATTTTAATAGTTTTTTTTTTTTTTTTAAAACAAATTTTTAAATTTTGCATATTTTTTTAAAATTTTATTTGTAATATATTTTGTTGTTTTTTTTATTGTTTTTGCTTATTTTATTTTTTTTTATATAATTTTTTTAAATTTTTATCGGATAATTAAATTGTTAAATTTTAATTATAGCATTTTTAAAATAATATTATAATTAAAAATATTAACAATATTTAATATAATTTGTTTTTTATATTTTTGTATAAACATAACAAAAAGTTTAATTTTTTTAAATATTTAACTGTTATTATAATTAAAATTATTTTTATTAAACGCAATAATTTTATAAAACTTTATTTTATATTTTTAAAAAATTTAATTTTATTTCGCAATTTTAAAAAATATAACGTTAATTTATGCTTTAAAATTAATTAATATATTATACCGTTTTTTATTAATTTTAATTAAAATTTTTAGTTGGTTTTTTTTTATACTAAATTTTTTATAAAATTTTAATTTTTATAGTTATTTGCTGCTTTTTTAACGAAAATTTAATTTGTTTTTTAATTTTTGTTTTTTAAGTTTAGCAAATTTTTAAGCTTTTGCTTTTTTAACTGCATATTTTTTGCAATAATTATTTATATATTAATACTATTTTTTTTTTTATTAAGCATAATATATTTTAAAATTTTTGTTTTAACGGTTTTAAATTGTTTATAAATAATTTTTTATTTTTATTTTTATATTTTTTTTATAAATTTTATAATAAGTTTTTATATAGCATAAATATTTATAAATAATTGCTTTTCGACTAATTTAAATATAAAATATTTTTTGCATATTTATAAATTATTTTTTAAATTTTTTAAAATATTATAAATATAATAATACGGCTTATATTTATTGATTTTTTGTTTATACTTTGGTAAAAATACAAATATTTGTTTATATAATTTATAAATAACCGCTATATAACATATGCATTTTAGCGCTATAGCTTTTTTGCTTTAGTTAATATTTATATATACTAAACATGCTTTCGGCAATATTTTATAAAAAAATTTTTTATTATAATTGCATAAGCTTTTTTTTTTAGTATTTTTGTTTAAATTGTTTGCTAAATTAAATTTAGCGTTATTTTTTGCTTGTTAATGCTATAAATAATTATATTTTTTACAAAATAACTAATATAAAAGTTTATAAATAGCTTTATTTTAGCGCAGTATAAAAATAGTTTTTTTTAAATATAATTTGCAATTTTTGTTTTTATAACAAATATATTTTTGCTTAATTTATTTTAATAATTAACGCGTTTTTAAATAAAATTTGCATATTTTATTTTTTAAACCGTTGCAAATAAAACATTTATTTTATTTTAATATAAAATTATTATTTCGATAAATAACTGCAACGCTATAGTTAGCTTTTAAAAAAGTTTTTTTTTTTTTTCGCTTTTTAATTATTTATTATTATTTTAAATTATTATAATTTTTGCCTTTTTTTTAAGCTAAAAAACTTTTTTTTTTTTTATTTTTTTTAACCGTTTGGTTTTTTATCAAACCGGCAATTTTTTTTAAAGTGTTTTTTTTTGCTATAGTTAAAACATTTAACCTGTAATATATTTTTAAAAAATTGCTGTTAAATTACGCTTACTTTTTTTATTTTTTGCTTTTTATTATTTTAAAAACTTTTAGTTTTTTTTAAAGTTTTTTTTTTTAAAATACCAATTAAAAGATTTTTTATCGATTATAATCGCTATATTAATATATTTTTTAAGTTTATTTAATTTATTTATTTTATATTTATATTTTAAGTTTTTTATAAAATAAATAAAACAAAGCTAACTTTAGTAATTTTAAAATTGCTGCTAATTATTTAAATTTTATAATATATTTTAATGCTTAAGTTTTTTGCTTAAGCTAATATAGCTGCTTTTTAATATATTTTGCTTTTTTAATACTTTTAAACAATGCTTTTATATATTTTTTAAATTTGTTATAATTTGCAAAAAAATTTTTTGTTTTTTTTTAAAGTTTTTTTTATTATTAGCTTTTAAAAAATTTTTAAAAATTAGCTTAAACTATTTAAATATTTTTTTTGTTAAAAATTGCAATATAGCTATTATTTTTTAATTATTTTTTATAATTAAAAATAAATATTATTTTAAGTAAAGTTGCGCATAAATTAAAAATATATTTATATTAATAAATTTATTATATAGTTTAAAAACCGTAAGCTTGAATTTTTTTGTATTAAGCAGTTTTAATATTGTTGCTAATTTTAATAATAGTAAAAATGGTAAAAGTGGTGTGCTATTATTTTTTTGGGCTATTAATATAGCTTTTTTTGGTATTAACGTGCTTGTTGTAGTTAGTTTAAATGTTTGAGGTGCTAATTATTAAGCTACTAGTTTTAAAATTAATAATATAATTACCGTAGCTTAAATAACTAGTTTTTATATAGCTTAACTAGCTTGTAATATTGTTAAAATTCTTTGTGTTATTAATAAAGTTATATTTTAACTTGCTAACGATATAGTTAATATTTTTAAAGTTACTTGTAAAAAAAACAGCGGTAAAATAAATATGGTAACTTTAAATGCTAAAAAAAAAAAAAAAAATGTAGTAAGCTTTAAAATTAATAGTGCTAATATAAATAATTTAAATATTGCTGTTTTTTTTTTTTTTATTTATAAAGTTATTTAAAGTTTTTTAAATTTTGTTTTTGCTGCTTAAATTTGTTTTATTGCTGCTTTTAGTTTATATTATAATTATGTTTTTAATTATTTTTTTAAGCTTAATTTTGTGTTTTTAAGCTTATAATTTAGTTAATTAATTTATTTTTTTTTTCGGAAAAATTTAAAATTTTTAGCTTGTTTTTATTTACTTTTAAATATTAATAAAATATACTTTTTTTTTAATGCTTTTTCCAGTTTTGTTTTTTAATACCGGTATTTGTAATAATGCTAATTTTTATTGATTAAAAAACTATTAAAATATAACAAACCTATTATACAACAATATAATAAATTTATCGGGAGTTTTTAATTTGCAAATAACAGTATAAAAATTAGCGGGTGTTCGTTAAAAAAGTTTATTATATTTTTATTACTGTGCAATAAAAAATATTACCAAATATTAAAGTAATAAATGTATTAATACTTAGCGATTTTAAGTTAATAGCTAAAAAATAAAAACTAACAAGTAATTAAATATAAAAAAATGCACAACTATATAAATATAGTAAATGTAATAATCGCTTAAATTATTTTAAGTTGGTAAGCCTGGCTTACCGTTAATTAATAAGCTTAAATTACCGTAAACTGGTAAACCTAAATTACCGTAAGCTAGTAAGCCTAGATTACCGTAAACTAGTAAGCCTAAATTACCGTAAGCTGGTAAGCCTAAATTACGTAACAAAAAAAATTAAATAAAAAAAATAAATCGGAAAAAAAAAAATTGAGCCGCTATTTTTTCGAGTTATCACTTTTTTAAGCCACCTTTATACCAATACGTATTTCTGTAACAAAAATATATTAGTTTATAAATATTTTTATGCTTATTTTATATATGTTTTATTGCTTACTATTTTTTTTAAATTTTAGCTATATTAATTTTTAATACCGTTTGTTTAAATAAATTAATTATTTAAGTTTATATTTTATTTAAACTAATATATAAAAACAAATATATTTTTATTTGTAATAAAAATAGCAATTTAATTTAAAAGTTTTTATTGCCGATTTATTGCTAATTTACTAGGTATTAATTTTATTTTTTTAAAGCTTTTTATTAAATAATAATTATTTATTGCAATTAATATAATTTTACAGTTAAAATTAAAAATTTTTAGCTTATATTTTATGTTTATAAATAAATTGCAAATTAACGCTGCTAAATTATATTGTAAAATATTAAGCAAATTTTTGCTAACGTTATATATATTTTATTTTATGTTTATTTTATAAATATTTTTAATATAAATAAAATGCTAATATATACAAGTTATATTATTGCGCAATTATTTTTTATTTTAAATTAACCAACTATAAATTTTTTTTTTGAAAAATTGCTATAAAGCAATTTATTTTAAAATATAAAGCTTTAATAGTTATAAAAAATAAAGCTAAAATTTAGCAAAACAGCTATATAAACTTAATATTTATAAACATTTGCTATTTTAATTTATTTTAATTTTACTATAAATTTATATATAATTTATTAGCAAAGCGTAAATTAATTATATTTAAAATTATAAATGCAATTTTTATTATATATAAATTATAATTAAATATTTTAAAAAATATTATTTAAAAAAATGCTAGGTTTAAAAATAATAATATTATTAAGTTTTAAACTATAAGCAATTTAAAAAAAGTTTTTATAAAGCTTGCTAATAAAGCGCAAAATTGTAAATTTTAAAAAATAGGTTTAATTTTTATTATAAAATTATAGTTTTTTTTTGTAATAATATTTGCCGAAACTTTTAGCTATATATTAAAAATTAACATATAATATTTTTAATATTTTTTTATATAAAATCTATAATTTATTTGCTATTAAAAATTTTTTTTTTGGCTAGTTTTAGCGTTTTTTATATGTTTTAATTGCTTTAAAAATTATAATATCAGCTGCTAATATTTACTGATTATATTTTAAAAGCTAATTTGTTTATTTAATTTTATAATATAATTTGCTTTAATAAATCCGGGTTTTTTACTATATTTTTTACTTTTTATTTATTTTAAATACTTTTAAAAGCAGGCATAAATAAATTATTTTTAGTGTTAACAATTTAAAATTTTAATAGCTATATTAAAAAAATATTATAAAAGCAGTTATATTTGGTAAAAAAAATTATACGATATATTTGCAAACTAATTTTATTTAATATTTTAAAAGGTTTAATAAACTTAAGTGCAAACTTTTTATTTTTAAACTTGAAATTTTAAGTTAAAAATGCAACTAATTAACTAGTAATATATAACTGTGCTTTATGCTTGTTATTATAATATTTTATATATATTTTGGTTATTTTTTGCTATTATATTGTTAGTTTATTTTTTAGTTTAATTAATTTGTGCAGTTAATTTTATATTGCTAATATTTTTTTTAGCGTAAAGTTATTTTTAATAAATAAATGAAATTTTAGCTTGTAGCTATATAAAACTTTAAAAAATATTTTTTTAATAATAATATTAATAAATAAATTAACAGTAAAATAAATTTGAAGTAATAACTAAGGTTAATTAATTTATTTAGCATTAATAAAGTATTTTAAATATATTTTAAAGGTTTGGTTTATTTATTTTATTTAGTTATTAGTTCGGGAATAAAACGCTATTAAATGTTTTTTTTTAATTTTAAAGTAATAAAATAAATCGAATTAAAATTAGCTAGTAAATATTAAACCACGATTTAAAACTATATTTAAAAAGCTATTATAAATATATTTAATTTTTTTATAAAATAAAGTTGCTAATTGTTATAAATGGGAAATAGTCTGGGTTAAATATAATAAATTATAGTATTTTAGTAATAAATTTTATATAAAACTAAAGCTTAAAAAAATAAAAATTAGGTATAAACTGGGTATATAAAATATATTTATATAAAAAAAGTAAAAATAAATTCCGTTAGTTTAATAACCTATATATAATAACTATTTTTTTATAGCAAAGTATTTATAGCTTATAATATATATAAAATATAGTTTAATTAGTGTTATAAAATGTAAAATTATTATTATATTGTTATTTTGTTATATTATAATATTTAAATATTTATAAGTTTGTGTTTATATGTTGCTTCGCACTAGTTTTCCCGCTTTTTTGTATACGCTTTACAGTTTATTTATTTGCTTTAAAATTTTAGCTATTTTTTTTTTTTTTTTTTTTTAGCTGCTGCTATTATTTTTTATTTAATTTTTAGCTATTATTATATTTTAGCGCTATTTATTTTATTATTTATTACTATATTTTTATTTTTGTTTTTTAATTAATTTATATATAATTTGCTATATTTGTAAAATGTAAAGCTGTTAGTGCTAAAAAGCTTGTTAAAGTTTATAAATTTGCGCGTGTTATATATGTTGCTGCTTTTTCTGCAGAAAATAAAGCAATTAAAAAAGTTAAGCAAAAAAACGCTGCCGCTAATATTAAAAACTAAAAATTATTGCCGCTTAATATTTTTAATAATTTAAAGCAAATTTTTAATAATATTAAGCTTTGTAATAAAAAATAAATTTTTTTAAAAAATAATAATAAAAAAGCCGCAATTTCGGTAAAAAATATTTGCTTTAAAAAGCAAAATAAAAAAAAAGCAAAACTGCGTTTATAGCTAGCGCAAAACTTTTAACAAATTTAAAAGTTTTATAGCTTGCTAACATTATTTTTAAAAAGCATTTAATAATTTTCAGCCTAAAAAAAGCAATTTTTTTTTGTGCATTATTTAATTAAAAATATTAATTTTTTATTTTGCATTAATTGCAAAAGCGGTTATAAAATATGCTAGCTTATAAATATTTTTATGTTTATTTTATATATATTTTATTATTTATTACTTTTTTTAAATTTTAGCTATATTAATTTTTAATGTTGTTTATTTTAACAAATTAATTATTTAAGTTTATATTTTGTTTAAGCCGGTTTATAAAAACGAATATATTTTTGCTCGTAATAAAAACGGCAATTTAATTTAAAAGTTTTTGCTGCCGATTTGTTGCTAATTTGCTAAATGTTAATTTTGTTTTTTTAAAGCTTTTTGTCGCATAATAATTATTTATTGTAGCTAATATAGCTTAACGGCTAAAGTTAAAAACTTTTAGCTTGCATTTTGTGCTTATAAACAAATCGCCAGCTAACGTCGCTAAATTATGCTGCAAAGTGTTAAACAAATTTCCGCTAACGCTATATATATTTTGTTTTATATTTATTTTATAAATATTTTTAATATAAATAAAATGCCGATATATATAAGTTATATTGTTGCGCTATTGCTTTTTGCTTTAAATTTACCGACTATAAATTTTTTTTTTAAAAAATTGCTATAAAGCAGTTTATTTTAAAGTGTAAAGCTTTAATAGTTGCAAAAAGCAAAGCTAAAGTTTAACAAAACAATTATGCAAACTTAATATTTATAAACGTTCGCTATTTTAATTTGTTTTAATTTTACTATAAATTTATATATAATTTATTAGCAAAGCGCAAATTAATTATATTTAAAGTTATAAATGCAACTTTTATTATATAATAAATTATAGTTAATAATTTAAAAAAATATTGTTTAAAAAAAATATTAAGTTTAAAAATAACAATATTATTAAATTTTAAACTATAAGCAATTCGGAAAATTTTTTTATAAAGCTTGCTAGCAAAGCGTAAAATTATAAATTTTAAAAAATAGGTTTAATTTTTATTATAAAACTATAGTTTTTTTTTGTTATAATATTTGCTAAAATTTTTAGCTATATATTAAAAATTAATATATAATATTTTTAATGTTTTTTTATATAAAATTTATAACTTATTTGCTGTTAAAAATGTTTTTTTTTGCTGGTTTTAGCGTTTTTTATATGCTTTAATTGCTTTAAAAGCTATAATATTAGTTGTTAATATTTATTGGTTATATTTTAAATGCTAACCTGTTTATTTAATTTTGTAATATAATTTGTTTTAATAAATTTGTTTTTTTACTATGTTTTTTATTTTTTATTTATTTAAAATATTTTTAAAAACAAGTATAAATAAATTATTTTTAGTGTTAGCAATTTAAAATTTTAATAGATATATTAAAAAAACGTTATAAAAGCGGTTATATTTAGTAAAAAAATTATACAATATATTTACAAACTAATTTTATTTAATATTTTAAAAGGTTTAATAAACTTAAGTGCAAGCTTTTTGCTTTTAAACTTAAAATTTTAAGTTAAAAATGCAATTAATTAATTAGTAATATATAATTATATTTTATACTTATTATTATAATGTTTTGTATATAATTTAATTATTTTTTGCTATTGCATTATTAGTTTGTTTTTTAATTTAGTTAATTTGTGCAGTTAATTTTATATTACTAGTATTTTTTTTAGCGTAAAATTATTTTTAACAAATAAACAAAATTCTGGTTTGTAGCTATATAAAGTTTTAAAAAGTGTTTTTTTAATAATAGCATTAATAAATAAATTAACAGCAAAATAAGCTTGAAATAATAACTAAAGCTAATTTGTTTATTTAATATTAATAAAACATTTTAAATATATTTTAAAGGTTTAATTTATTTGTTTTGTTTAATTATTGGTTTAAAAATAAAACGCTACTAAATATTTTTTTTTAATTTTAAAATAATAGCATAAATTTAATTAAAACTAGCTAATAAATATTAAACTATAATTTAAAACTATATTTAAAAAGTTATTATAAATATATTTAATTTTTTCGTAAAATAAAGTCGCTAATTTTATTAAAGTTATTATATTGCTAATAAAAAAAAATAACAAAGTTTTATAAATTTATTAATTATAATTAATATAGCATTAATTATTTTATTTTCGTAAAAATTTTTTAAAAAGCTAACAATAAAATTTATAAAAAAATTTTTGCATAAAAGCAAATAAAATTAGTAAAGCATTAAGTTTACCGTATTTTCGATAATATTTTACTTTTAATTTTAAATAAATTATATAGCTATTAATATAGTTTTAAACGTTAAATTTTATATTTTTTTAATAAAACTTTTAACGCAACAATTTAAATGTGCAATTTTAACCAAAATATTTTGCTATAAAATTATTGTAATATAGTTTAATAAATTAAAAATAAACAAACTTTTTTAAAAATATATATATTTTATTTTTATAATAAACTAAAAATGCTTTTACCGTTTATTAAAAATTAATAAGCTTTTTATAGCTAATTTGTTTGCAAATTATTTTATATTTAAATTTTTTTTTTAAATATTATAAATTATTTTTTAAAAACTTTTAAATATTTTTAAATTAAAAAATTTTTTATTACTAGTAAATATTTGCGCTTGTTTATGCGTAATTGCTTAAATAAAAAATAACTAAATTTTAAATAAATGTGTAGCATAACTTTTTTTAACAAATATTTTAAAGTAATCGTTTTAAATTTTAACTTTTAATATAGCTAGTTTTTTTTTAAAAATAAAAAGCAGCTTTAAATTATATATTTTTTTAGCTATATAATTAAAATATTTTAAAATTAAATCGGCTTTATTTTTTTTTTTAATATTTAATAATAAAATTAAATAAGGCAAAATAAATATATTAGCGTGCTTAATGTTTATTTAGCTTAAGCGTTTTTATAAATGTTTGTAAATTAGCATAATTTGTTAGCATTTTAACTAGCAATTTGCTTTTTTAAAAATAATGCTGCTAATATTTAAAACATTTAATAATAGCTAATATTTTTTAATTTAAAATATTATAATGCGATTTAACATCAAAATATTTTTAAAAATAAAACGTAATAAATTTTTATTTGTTTTGTTTATTTTTTTAAAAAAAGTTATTTATTAGCGCTGCTTTAAAAAAGTTGGTTTTTATTAATATTTGTTTTTCGAGGTTAAAATATATAAAAAAAATAGCTTTTCTAAATATTTTTTTTAGCTTATTAAAAACTTTTTTTTAAAAAAGCATTAAAAAAATTTAATTTTTTTTTATTATAAAAGCGTTTTTTTTTAAGTATTAAAACAATAAAAACGCTATTTATAAATACCTGTTTATAAAACGGCAATAAAAAGTGCAAAACTTTAAAAATTATTATAGCTTATAATAAAAATTAAAAAATAGCTATTTTAAAATTGTTTAAATATATTTAAAGTTTATTTTAATATTGTTGCTAAAAATAATATATTTAAAAAATTTAATTTTTTTAAATAAAACTAGCATTTTAAAAGCTTAATATATAGCTTAGCTTTTTATAATTTTTTTATAATGTTTTGCATATATTTTATATGCAATTTTTTATTAGGTAAAAAAATAAAAATGTTATCGAAATAAGCAATATAAATAACATTTATAATATTATTAAATATTTTTTATATATAATTTTAAAACGTTGCAAAAAAATTAAACAAATTTATAAATAAAACTATAAATTTATAATGTTTATATTAAATGCAAAACGTTATTTTTTATTTGTTACTTTTTTATATTTATATTTAATAGTAAATATTTTTAAAGTTAATTTTTGTAAATATTTTTATGTAAAAAATTTTGTTTAATAGCTTTAAAATAAATAAAAAAATATAACGATTTTTTATTGTAACTTTATTAAGTATTTAAAATTTACACATAAGCGTAAATTTCCGTTTTTTAAAAAATAAAAAAAATAAATGCTTTAGCAAAATTAATAAATTTTTTAATTTTTCGACTTTTTTTTATTTTAGCGAGCTAATTATATAGCTTTTTTAATTTATTTTAAGCTAATAAATAAATAAAATAATAAAAAAAAATAATGCTTAGCATTAAATTTATTGCGCAATTTTTTTGTTTAAAATATAAAAGTATACTAATTTTATTAATATTAAAAAAATCGTATAAATTATAAAATTTTTCCGAAATATTTTCGAGTTTTAAATAATTTAATAATAATAAAATTTTTTTAATTTAAACTGGCTTAAAAAATTATATAATAGTTTAATAATTAATTTTGTTTTTGCAAACTTTAGCAAATTAATATGCCGTAAATAATTTAAATTATTTGCGCTATAATTTAAAAAACTATTAATTTTCCGCTAAATTAAAAATAATTTTTTTATTTTTTAGTGTAGTTTAAAATAATAAAAAAAAAATTTTTTTTTGTTTATTATTTTTATTAATTGCAACGCAAACTTTTTAAAACTTTTAAATAATGCTATAGCTGTTAATTAATTTGTATATAACTTAGTAAGCGTTATAGCTAAAAAAAATGCCGCTTATAATATATTAAAGTTAATAAATATAAAAAAATGCCTTTTTTAATTTGTAATATAAAGTAAAAATATAAAAAATATAATTATATTTTGCATAAAAATCCAAATTAGCATATATTTTTAATAAGCTTTTATTTAAGCTTGTTAATAAAATAATGCAAAAAATATAAAAACGTTATAATATAAATATAAAAAGCTAATAATTAAGCTTAAAATTAATAGTTAAAACTAAATTTATTAATCGTTTTTTAGTTTATATTTTAATATTAAAATTTATTATTTAAATATTATTTTTTTTTAAAGTTTAAATTAATTTTTGTTTTAATTTATTTAAATTTTTTAAATTTTTTGCTTGCAGTTTTTTTAGTTTAGCTTTTTAAAGCAGTTAAAATTTATATGCTTTTTTTGTTTGCAATAAAAATAAAAAATATTTTAATTAATATTGTTTTGCGGTCGGAAATTATTATTGTTTTAAAGTTAATTTATAAAAAAATCCGACCGATTTTTATTGTTAAAGTTTTTTAAAATATTTTAATTTTTTTAATTTAAATTTTAAAGTTGGTTTAAAAATTAACAGTTGTTTTTTTTATTTTTAAAGTTTTTTTTTTTTTTTTTTAAAAAAAAATATTAATAATTATTTTAATAGTTGCCGCAATTATTAAAATTGCTTTAATTATTACTATTTTAATTTTAATTTTAATTTAAAAAATTATTGTTATTATTTTATAGTTAATTTAATTAAAAGTTATTTTGCTAATTTTTAAAGTTTAAATAATTTATTAATTTTTAACGCTGTTAAGCAGCATTTATTATATTAGCTTTAATTTTTAGCAAAAAATTATAAAAATTTATAATTTTTTTTAAAAAGCTTTGTTTAATTTAGCGTAAAAAATATAGCTTTTTCGCAGGTAAATTATAAATATTTTTAATTTTTTACTGTAGCTAAATATTGGTTAAACATTTGTAAAAATTGCTTTTGTTATTGTTAAGCATTTTTTAATTAACTGCTTACGCTAACATTTAAAAAAAAAAACTAGCGTATTAATATTTTAATTTATTTAAAGTAATAATATTAATTAAATAAATATTATTTTTGTTTTATACGGTTTTTGCGTTTAAATAAAATTTAGTATTAATTTTTGCAAGCTTAATTTATTTTGCTAACTATATATAAAATTTTAGTAGTGCTAAATTAAAACTTGCAATTAAAGCATAAAAATATAAATTTAAATTCGACTTTTTATTTTATTTATTAATTAAACATAAAATTTATGCTCAGTAAAAAATATTTTTATTTAAGCAATTTGCTTAAATTAATTTTGTTATAATATTATTAATAGCTTAAACTTAAATTACTGCTAATAATATTATAATTTAAATCGAAAAAAAAAAAAAATAAAAAAGTATAATTGTTATTATAATTAAAATTTTTTATAAAAATTAAATATTAAAATTAATAATTTTATTAATTAAATTTTAAACTTAAACTTAAATTGTTAAAATTATTTAGGTTTTTTTTAAGTTTTTTATAATATTTTTATTTTTGTTTTATTATAAATTTGCTAATATTTTTAAGTCGATTTTTTTTAAAAATATTAATAATAGTTGCTTTAATATAATTAGCAAATATTTATTAAAGTTAATATATTTTGTTAATTTAACGAGCGTTTTGCTACTATAATAATTATAAACTAGCAGTTTTATTTTTTAAAATATTAAAAGCCGGAATAATTAGGTTTTTTTAATAACTTTAAAAAATATCGTAAAAATTTCGAAAATTATTTAAAAGTATATTTATTAACGCAGCAAAGCTTTAAAATTGTTACAAATAAAAAATATTTTGGGTTAAATATAATAAATTATATTATTTTAGTAATAAATCTTATATAAAACTAAAGCTTAAAAAATGTAAAAATTAAATACGAACTAAATGTGTAAAATATATTTATATAAAAAAAATGGAAATAAATTCCGTTAGTTTAATAGCTCGTATATAACAATAATTTTAATTTAATTTTAAATTTTAAATTTTTAATAAAATTTAACTTAAAATATTAAAAACTTATAAGCTTATTTAAATTTTAGCAAAATTTAATAGTTATAGCGTTAAGGGCTTATAAACTCACTTAGGTTCTTGGGTTTTTGGCATAGGGTTGGGCCTTGAAACCCTAGTCTGGTTTATACGTGGACATTTTGGGGCTCATTCATAATTTATGAGTTGTATTTTAACTGACTTAATCTCGGGCTTGGCTATCATGTATGGGAATGATCTCATTAGCATGGCACCTTTCTGGGTTCCCAGGGATGTAGCGAGAATGTTTCACAGATAGTTATATGGTATAAACACGAGGATCAGAGACTGTGGAGTGAAGCACTATCTCAGACTTTGGAAAATCTCAGCAGCTACTTCCTGCTACATGTAGGTACCTAGAGTAGCCTAGGTGTTAATGTACTTGAATAGGCACACAGAGTAGCAGTAAGCCACCTGGAAAACAGTCGAAAGACCCAATCATAGCCATGCTACACGAAGATGATTTGAGAGTCCCTCGCTTATTTTTAGGAAGGTTTCGGATTGAGGCGGAGGCATGCGGGTCTTGTAACTCCATGTTCCACGCTGATAACTCGGTTTAGAGACAGCTAACTACATCAGGCGCCTAGACGGCGTTGCTTTTGCGCCTTAGGTAAGTTTGACAGTTCGATATTTATTTCGGTGTGATGACCCAACAGAGTACAAACCACTCATGCCAGAAAATGTTTATAAATAACCATCAAGTGGATTCCAGGAAGTATTTCATCTTCATGACCATCAGTCTGACCGCATTCGCCGATGTACTATCACCATGGCCGTTCCAAACCCCTACATCACATACAAAGAGTTTAGGCCCCAGGCACTTTCTCCTCTGATGCTTCTGCCACCTGAGATTCGTATTCTCATCTACAAGTACGCCGCACATAATGATACCACCGAGACGATATTCTATGGGCCGACACGAGGGTATTTCTACGACAAGCGACATTTTACAGCCCCCTTAGCGCTGCTTCGAACATGTCAACAGATCTCGGAAGAAGCCAGCCCTATTTTCTTCGCCAATGTACATCTGCGTTTTATCCAAAACTGTGGAAGTATTTTACAGGTCCGGTCGTGCGGACCTATCGTGCCTGCTGCAATCCGGCGCCTCCATCTAGACCTTGATGTCGCTTCTTGTGACCCAGCTTTATATCTCTTGAAAGGGGTAATTGGTTACCCTGAGGGCCTCAGATTTGTGCACATAGACTGGACAGATCGTCATATACCAATGATGCGGAATGACGCATTTGAGACACCACTTGTGGACTTTCTACGACGTCTCAGTGGCTTGGAAGTATTGAGGTTGTCTGGAGATTACGGAAGAGATTTCTTGCAATGTGCTAAGAAATCCCTAAATAAAAGAGTAATTGCTAGCTGACAGCTCACATGCCTCTGATATCAAATATTGGCAAAGAACGTCTAAGGGAAAAAAAGTATTGTTATTTTTCATATGGCGATTGCGATATCTAGACTGTTATAGACAACTACATGTCCACGGTTCCCCCAAATTATTATTCTTTTTGTTCTACTTTTTCTATGCTGGTCGCTCAGATTCCGGCAGAATTTCGAGTGGAACGAAGGGTATTAATTGAACTCTTTCTAGATGAGCTGCTTCACTACCCACATCAGCTCTGAGAAATGTGAAATATGAAAGCTTTAAAAGGTGGTCTTCTCTTCAAACATGATTTCGGAATCCTGTGACAGTTTGCAAAAACTGAAAACTGACAATTGTGACTAATTGCTACACCTTCTATAACGGCAAAGAAGGTGTCCTGTGTATGGCAGAGATCGCCAGTCTAGATAGAATAATTCCTCTAATTAGGATCGTGACCGTTTTGAATGAATAAATAGATGCGACACAAGTCGTAGCAACCTCTTAATGCTTGATTGTGTAATCACAACCGCGATGCAAAGTTACACCTTGTCCTTTTCATGGAAACTCAATCTTCTAGCTACGATAATAGGGGGTTACAATACCCGAAGACGTTTTCAGGGTCCCATTTCTTCTTGAGCTTTATGAGACGAGGCAGCTTATCACGACCAAACTTTTGCTCGAGAGTTTCGTCCCCATAGGCGTAGCTCACATACGCCGACAAATCCGGATACCCAGAAGTGGCGACGAGATCGGCGCGTAACTCCTTTGCGAAGGCGTTTGCGGTTTTGCCGAACGGATTGTCCAAGCCTGTCCACCGTAGCTGAAGCATGCTGATGACGTGACTATTAGCGGGCTACGAGGTCTTGCGGCTCAAGCTTCGGTAGACGAGTGGGCTAGAGCAAAGAAAGCAGTGCTTTATACATACAAGTTGCCCTTAGCATCCCTCCATGGGTATGCAGTCTTATCACTCGGCACAGCTAATGCAGCGTGGTTTGAAAACGTTTCAAAAACCAAGGCAGAGGCGCGACTATCTGGGTATTGCTTCAAAAACGCATCAAATTTATCAAAGACTGATGCATACGTTTTGGCAGCGAATTGCCGAACATTAACTGTGTGGATGCTCTGTAAAGTCTCTGTGGTGTTGCACGACGCTTCTGTGACACCCATGATTACGACGTTAGGAACTTGAGTAAATGGAATTGTCTTTGCAGCAAAAACGGTTGGATTGAGATCAAAGAAGGGTGAGAGATCTTTGCGGGCTTCTGTTTCGGTGCCTGCATAGATGAGCGTAGCTAAGATGCCTGTCTTTGGTGCGGGTGTTAGACCTGTACGTCAATGGGCGAACAGAAGGACGAGTGTAGCGGATTGGGCGTTGAAACTATGGGTACTCACTTCGTTTGTTGGTCCATTCCAGAACAGAGTGGTAGAAAAGCCAAGTTGAGACGGCATATTGTCATTGAACGTTTGCATTGCATCGAAGTAGTCTGACTTCTGACCAATGGTATAGATCAGATCGGCATAGAACACATCTCCATTGTTCACGGGCTGGGAGAGCTTGAACACTGCCGACGTAAGGATGCCGAAATTCGTGCCAGCTCCACGTATAGCCCAAAATAAATCCGAGTGAGAGCTGTCCGATACTTCGATTCGATCTCCGTGTGCCGTGACTAGCTTAGCAGAGACGAGAGAATCAATCACTAAGCCAAATGTACCTTCCAAGAATCCAATACCAGCACCCAAGCCAGAGCCTATATACCCGGCACAATTGCAGGCCCCAGACGCTATGAAAGCCATCAATACAAGTTGTTGATAAAATATATGTGGCAGACGTACGTATCTGGTATCCAGCCTCGGAGACGGGCTTGAGAACATCAAGAATCTTAGCACCGCCGCCGATCGTCACAGTCGAGCTACTCTTGTCGATAGTGACATCGTTCAATCGACTGAGGTCAATAGCTAACCCGTTTTGTAGTCGTTTCAGGGTGGTGCCGAAGTTGTGGCGGCCTCCTGTGGCAAGGAAGGGAACATTGGCAGCATTTGCGGCTTTCACCTAGAAGCGAATAGTGGAAAATCAGCTGTGAGGTTTTTAATGCACAGAAAACAGCACAGATGGCATCCTTACGATGGAAGCTACTTCTTCCTCGTTTGAAGGGGAAACGGCGGCGCAATAGCTCGGCGACCCGTACGCATTCCATCGCATAGTCGCATTAGTGAATGCCTCGGAGCCCCGATACTGGATTTTTGACTGACTGGGCCAGCGCGCTTTTCGGCACGCGGCCTCAAAGGAAGACTGCGCTTCGGTCGACATTGCGCTCCAAATGAGAAGGAAAATGCTGGCGTAGGTTCTCTGTCTCATTTTCGGTTACTATGAGTCTCGATGGTGTATTTGCGGTTGATTTTGGATGAGAAAATGAGAGGTCAGGGTGAAGGAAAACAGCAAGTATTGGATCTACATACCGACTTTCCTTCTTACTAGGACACTTGGAGGGATTCGCGCTGGGAGGGTCCTTGTATTTGCTTTGAGATGACAAGAAAAAGCGAAAACATGGCTGTTGTGGATTTATCTCCTATGAGTCGAACGAGGAATGGCCGGGAGCCTCATGTGTAGGTCGGATATTAGATCTTAGCTGGATTGGAATACCTCTCGGCACTAGCGTCTCGAATAGAAAGTAAGGACAAGGCAAACGCTGTGCTTGGTACTTACTCAGTACTTGGATGTACATAACCATTGAAGGAACTGTGGTCAATAAGGAATTAGGTAGCAAAGTTAGCTGCACAGGTCGTATCTGACCAACGAATTTGCAGATGTAAAATACCCCAACAATTATTGCCAACATGCGTTAAGACTGCACCGCCTCTCCATATCTGTACGCTTGAAGCCAACATGAATTGAGGTAGTATTATCGCCTCTCGGTCTCCGTACGATTCAGACCAACATGCATTGGGGGATGCAGAGGGGCACCCTCCGTCGCCACTTGAGCCGCTGGTCCTCCAGAAACGATGTAACAGATCCGCGTCGCGCAAATTAGCATCCTCGTATCAGGTTGATTGATGATTGCGTATTGTATTTACTGTTGGCACCTTCAGTTTCCGTATCTGCAGACGTGTGACCCTGGAATAGTGAGATTGGGAGCAACAGACGAGATACTGCTAGGGAGGTTATGGGTTGGTCCAACTGTGATCGGGACTAAGGATCAGAAATGGCAAGCCAAATCATGTCCTCGGATAGTTTGAGCACCATGATTATGGGCTCTCAGCGAATCACTACGTCGCGATATAATTCACCCACTCGATACCGGTAGTTGTACTTGTCCTTGTCGCGCGCAACGAAATCCTCTAGAAATACGTCTTTTATCTCCCGATACGTCATGCCAGCAAGTCAAATCACCCTCTGCTCAGAGCATATTGCCAGAACCTGGCTGGCGCCCACTTTTCTGCCTTATTGCCCTGTTCACAGATAGTGCGCCAATGACAAGTCTTCCTGTTATTGTTAGGAATTTTCAACCTCTCAGTATCTGTCGACCATGATGGGAATCGCATGATCAATTAGGATGTAACATAAGACTGTAAATGAGTGATACTGAGCATTGGCTAGTCCTATCTATAACAGTTTTGAATGAGAAAATGATGCCTCACCCACTGGCGTGCAAGGCGTGTCCAGCACGGCTATAGGTTCTCTCTGAGCTTCAGATGCCTTGAGGTTTGCCATGGGAGATCGGGCCTTCATTACTGCGACTTTCAACAACAGTTGAAAGCTCCATAGTCCGCACGATACCTTCGTTGTTTTCGTGACTCCCAGAACCTATCACTGTAGAGTGTATTACCGTGTCTGACAATGTTGTAAGAGGAAACTCGTCGATTGCCAGGTAGCGCCGCCGCCCTTGCCCATCCTGTCGTGGCCATGACTTCGGCTTTGATCCTGAGGAGCTGGATTTATAGCCAGTAGCTCTTGACCCCGAAACTGTTACCTGCTTTCGAAGACCTCTGATGGCCATTGGGGCTGATGGTGCGCAGTAGATCAAGATACCAGCCGACATTTCGGCAAGACACCACAGGTCGGTGCTAGCGATATTATATGCTTGATCAGGGGACTGTGAGAACTTGAATGACGTCGCTATGCGGAAGCTGGTTGAAATAATAGCACTAAGAGCCAGAATGTCAGAAATATCACGGCAATGGATGCGAATTTCGCGTACAGTATACCGAGCGCAAAGAGCCAGGAGAGGCCGAGCTTCTTCTGCAAGGAGAGTTTCAATCCCCAGATTACCCGCTGGGGAAGTAGTAGAATAATAACGTCAAAGACGAGATTAATAATAGGCGCGATGTAGACTGTCGCAATCGCGTTGGTACAAGTACCAATCACGAGGGAATCCCAAAACTTTTCGCGCGGCTCACACGCAAAGATGACTAGGAACAGCATGATAGTAGAAGCAGTGAAGTTGGCGGCTGCGACTATGTAGCACGTCCACCACAATGCGTTACGAGTGCCTCGAGGGACGAATATGCGAGCCCATTCCAAAACGATTGCGCCTTTTATCAGACTCATCGTAATGAAATAGGCGAGAATAACGACATAAAAGTACTATGTAGTTTCTGTCAGTCACGGCTGGGTCAACTAGGACAGGTTTGCTGCACACATGAAGGTACTCAGCAACGTCTCTCAGACGAATGTCCCACTGATGAACAAAGTATCCAAAACTATCGGTGGCCGCGTACAGGTATCCGATGAATACGGCCCAGCTAACCTATGAGAAATGAAATCAGATGATTTTCCTATCTGCTGCGCGGTCTTCGTCGACGTACGGTTGAGACTAAAGCTAACCCTAAGATACGTGTTAGAGGATCGGTGAACGCGGGAAGCAGAAATGCGAGACAATTGTTATACCATCTTCAAAGTGAACCTTCCTCAACTGTATAATCTTCCCATACGCCGCAAGGAGAATGAACGTTGCTGTTACAACAAGTGAAGTAGCTAAAACGCCATGCGCGATTCCAGATTGATTCGGTGGATTGTCGAAGTTTGGTTGTATTCCAGGCGGGACTGGAAGGCCAGGCCCGTTGAGCGCTTGCTGTTGTTGTTGGGGGGTCAAATTATGGAAAGCGACAGCAGGGTCTGCCATAGTTGAATCAAAGACCAAAAATCACAGTGAAATCTCTAAAGAGAGGAATTAAGGTACTGGGATGGACCGTAGGGGAGAGTTCAAGTACCCAAAGGCATTCTCAGGGTTACCTAATAATGGTGTGAGCGAAAATGGGCTGTATACTACAGTACCAGAGAACATTCTGAAAGTGCCCATCCTCGTTTAATCTATGTGGCTTGGGTTATCGATCTGGACTTCAGCTTCTAATAATAAAGAAGAAATCTTCGTCTGAGCTTTGAGTCGTTGTGTAGAGAAATAGTTTCAAAGCAACGTAAATCATAATCGAACACGCCCTCATATAGGAATAGCAACATGAATATCCAATGACGATTGTAACACGCACAATATCCCAGCACTCTTAGAAGCCGCATCGGCGAGTGATCTCAATATGTAACCGATAAGTATGGATTTATACAGTATAAGGTGGAAAGCACAGCTGTTACCTTTAAAGAATATATCAGCCTATCGCAACAAGATACATAAAGTCATTAGAATAGATAACACTGAAATCTAAGGCACCTTTTCACCTTGTCAGAATTTCCACATGTAGAAAATCTTAGTGAGTTAGAATGTGTACACTAGGTAAGTACCCAGCACAGGCATCTCATCTCTATATAAACTTGTACTCCCACCCAAATCGCACAGTTAGTTTGAATCTGCCCACCACCTATTCTTTTTTGTTGTTTCTTGACTGTACAGTCGATCACCCGTCGGCTTGAGCTTTCTACAGATGACGGGAGTAAATTCGATACAGAATGAGGGTCAGCCTAAGGTTTGGCAATCCCTGGGGTTGTGTCTCGCCCCCCAAGACTACAATGTCAGGTTCTGGTGGCAACTTACCGGTTATCATCTCGCTCACATGGTAGAGTCTGCCGGGTACACTATCGAAAGGCAGTATGAGATACTTCTCTTTCACTACCACTGGATTGTGAGTCACTCCGCGCCTTCAATAGTATGCAGATCTCTATAACTGACTCATACTATAGGTTCCCCGGCTAGGGCCAGCGCCTTCCATCGATGGCCGCCCGAAATGGAATTCTCTCATGGCACACGAGGGGTCGCCATTGGAATATTCATGGAAATGGAACACGTCTGATTCCAAACCCGACATCCGGTATTCGTGGGAGGCTTTCAATCCGGGATCCAGTGGCACCAACGATCCATTGAACCATGTGCTCTCACTCGACTACATGCAACATGTTCCAGAAATACTCCCAGATGTCGATTTTACCTGGGCTAACCATTTTCTTGCTGAGATAGAGCAAGGCAGTCGAGCTGCATCAAATTTCCTGCACGCCGTCGAATTTCACCGTTCTCAAAGTTTCCTCCTGAAGTCATACTTCTTGCCTCGCAACGTGAAATTGCTCGAGGGAGGTGACTCTGCGACTATGGAAGAGTGGAACGCAGCTATTCAGAAACTCGCTAAAAACAATATGAGCCTTGATTCCATGACGAATTTTCTCACAACAAATCCTGAGGGTAAATTGATGATACCAGCGTACGTAGTGATGTTCCTACGAAGTGCATATTCTGATTTCAGTCCTCTGCGCCACACTGGTGCTAATGATATTGCTCGTATAGCGTACTCGCCATGGATGATGTGCCACCCAGTAAATCGAGATTGAAGCTCTACTTTACGACACCACACACGAGTATTGCATCACTCCGAGAGGTTATGACGATGGGTGGTATGATCGACATCTTGGAAGCTGATATCCAAGACATACGCTCCCTTATTGAGACTGTGCTGGGTCTACCGAAAGACTATCCAGAAGACGCGAACATGCCCCTCGCCAATCCGGTAGGGAAGACTTGGGTGGATACAAAAGATCTAGTTGAATGTTTTGTTTACTTCTTCGACATAGCTCCAGGAAGAGACAAGCCGGATGTCAAGTTCTACCTCCCTACTCGAAGGTACGGCCCAGATGATCTCACCATCTCTCTCCGACTCATGGATTGGATGAGGGCTCGCGGCCGAGGCTCCTATTGTCAGGACTACCTGCGGATGATGAAGAGGGTAGGGGAACACAGGGGGCTGGAGAATGGGAAGGGTATCCATAGTTTCATCAGCTATCAGGTAATCAGGGGTAGTGAACCGGATATCAAATCCTACTTCACCCCAGAGACGTACCACCCGGCTCGTTTCCCTGAGGCTCTGGTGTCCGCAGTTTGATTGGTAGACTAGTTATGCTATGATTACAATGCTAGAGAGCCTGAATAGTTGGTTTTGACGATATGCATAATTAGCACCCGGAAAATGAAATTCTTTGCGATGTAGTCATATATCGCCGTCCGACGTTTCATCTAACCACATTAAAACTAACTTCAATCAAGTAGCGTAAATAACCTGCGGGGGCGATTCAATGTACATTAAGCAGTTAGCACCACAGGACATGAAATCGACTGCGGCGTAGTCTAGTATCGCCGCCCGACGTTTCATTCTACCGTTTTTGCCACATCACCATAGTAGCATTGTTGTGATCGTGCGTTCTTAGTCCCTAGTAGGAAGGGCCATTAGGATTTGAACTTTACCAACACACATAGAGCCTCTGTGTCGGATACAAGGTAGGTTATGCAAGCTGGGTTGTATTATCTATTGATTGGTTTTCGGTATCCCTAGTAACAGCATCTTACCAACAACATCTTACCAACAACATCTTACCAACAACATCTTACCAACAACATCTTACCAACAACATCTTACCAACAACATCTTACCAACAACATCTTACCAAC
>MU389507.1:32857-45300 GCA_022578775.1 Xylaria venustula
ACAACACAAACAATTCTGGTCAGGATAAGTCAAAGTGCACTACCTGGATATTCACCTGAATTGTGGCCCCTGACTCTTCAGCCGTCATCACGGGAACCAAAAAGGAGAGCTCTTTACGCCCAGCCTTGGATTTTTCGATACGCAGCACTCTATATCGCCCGTTTCAGTTGGCCTGGGCCCAACGATGGTGTTTGTGCTGGGGCGCACGGGTTCAGCCGTACGCGATACAGTGATAAGGGAAAAAGACTGTTGGTTGTATTGATGATGTGTCTGTATCTTCAAGTCTCTCAAAAGTAGCTGGACTAAGCTTCCAGTTAGCCTTTGGGCCCATGCAAGCCAAATTCTACATCCACAAATTCGACACGACTCGCTTTTCTAAATGAGTACTTAAGATGATAGGTCCGTGTAAATGACTCTTATAGGACTATCGACTTCAGATAGACGTAGCTACCGAGTCTATCCTCATCTGTAACATCTGTGCCATGGCCAAAAACACTGTCTTTTTGTTTGGACCGAAGCCGTCATCTTGTGACTGGGATTATTTCAGTCGCATTCGTTCAATGATCCTCGATGTTCCAGGGAACGAATGGATACTCAATGTAGTCGAGGATCTCCACAAACATTGGCAAGATGTCCGGACCAGTATATTAGGCTTGGAGCCCACGACCGGGCCAGATTGGCTACAGTTTTTCGTTCGATGGTTTCAGACTGGAAATACGGAACAACAACAAGTATCAGAACTGCCAAACGTCGTCCTCGGGCCACTGATTGTTATTGGACATCTCGCTGAGTATACGCAGTATGCTATGCAATCCCAGAATGACTGCAACGAGCTTGATCCGTCCACTCTAAGGATTGGGCCCGGTACCGAGACAGTTGGATTCTGTATAGGTATACTGAGTGCAATGGCTGTGGCATGCAGCTCGACTTGGGCGCGATTGCACCATAATGGCGCAGCAGCGATACGGCTAGCTATGGTAATAGGTGCAGTTGTAGATGCCCATGAAGCTCTGGAAGATTCAAATAAATCCATTTCGCTTCTAGCATCATGGAGCTCAAAGCAAAACCTATCAACCATTGAGCGGATTCTGGAAGACTTTCCAAGCGTAAGTTTCGTGGTCATTGATATTTTCTCACTCCCGACCCTGATACTTACTAGTTTCTAGGCCTATCATTCGGTCCTGTATGATAGAAATCGAGTGACTATCACTGTCACTCAAGCAGATGCTGCTTTTCTTCAAAGTCGACTCGATGCTGTCAAAATCACAAACAGCTTAACGCAAATGCACGGGCGGTTCCATACAGAATTGCATGCCATCAAATTGTTACCATTATTTTCTGCTTGTCAGGATAACCCAGGTCTTCAATTTCCCCAGGCCAGTGAGCTTGTTATTCCAACCTATCTAAATAATGGCCGGGAAGTCGAACGCGGAAACCTTCACGAAGCTGCACTTCAAGCTATTCTCATTGATCATTGCAATTGGTACCAAACGATTGAGTTAGTGAGCTCGAGACTAGCCACAAAAGAAAACTCTCGTATCATATCTTTTGGATATGAGATGTGCATCCCCCCGTCCGTAATTAGGTCTTTGAGCGCTCAGGTATTCCACCAGAATCATGTACAGCCTGATCAGCAGGGAACATCTTTGCTCAAAAAGAATGAGGTTGCCGTGATTGGAATGTCGTGTAATCTGCCAGGGGCTGAAGATGTCGAACAGTTTTGGTCTATCCTTATGAAGGGGAAATCCCAACATAGGGAAGTGCCCAATAATCGGTTCACTTTCCGTACACCTTTTCGCCCGACCCTTGATTCTGAGAAGAAGTGGTACGGAAACTTCATTGATAATCATGATACCTTTGACCATAAATTCTTTGGTAAAACACCGAGAGAAGCTGCCTCGATGGATCCCCAACAAAGGCTTCTGTATCAAGCTGCATACCAAGCGGTAACTCAGTCAGGATATTTTCAAGGCCCGGCTACCAGGAGAGACAAACAAATCGGTTGTTATATCGGAGTGTGTTACAATGATTACGAGAACAATGTGTCTCACCATACCCCCAACGCCTTCTCAGCTACTGGGAATCTCAGAGGATTTGTAGCAGGAAAAATTAGTCATTACTTCGGGTGGACAGGTCCTGCGCTCACTATTGACACGGCTTGTTCGTCATCGAGCGTCGCGATACACCAGGCATGCCACGCAATTCTATCAGGCGAATGCCAAGTGGCCCTTGCTGGAGGCACTAATTTCATCAGTTCGCCGACATTATTCCAGAATCTTGCGGCAGCATCATTCCTAAGCCCATCTGGACAGTCGAAGCCATTCGACATTGCTGCTGATGGCTACTGTCGGGGAGAGGCTGTAGCAGTCGTGTTTCTGAAGAACATGGCGCAAGCTCTCAATGATCACGATCAGATATTAGGTTCTATCGCCAGTACCGCTGTTTCGCAAAACCACAACTGCACACCCATATTTGTACCTAATGCTATGTCGCTATCTAATCTATACGATACGGCTCTTAAGAAATCGGGTATAAGTGCAGATCAGGTATCAGTCGTTGAGGCCCATGGCACAGGCACTCCGGTAGGAGACCCGGCGGAGTATGAAAGTATTCGAAAAGTGTTTGGGGGACGAACTCGAGCGCAACATCTGCATATAGGGTCCGTCAAAGGACTTGTTGGTCATACAGAGGCAAGCTCTGGCGTTGTGTCTCTTATCAAGGTGATACTTATGATGCAAGAAAGATATATACCCCCTCAAGCAAGCTTCAGTACACTAAACCCTTCGCTAAACCACTCAGTTCTCGACCATATAAACATCGCGACTAAACCGACAGTTTGGCCGGGAGAGACGAAAGTTGCTTTAATCAATAACTATGGGGCATCAGGCTCAAACGCATCAATTGTCCTCAAACAAGCGCCTCATATCGGCGCCATATCTTTTGTTACGAGGCCTGATATCAATATGAAGTTTCCATTCTATCTATCTGGGTTGGACGAAACAGCGCTGCGAGCCTATGTAACTAGGCTTTCCCACTTCATCAAGCATGGAGTGACATCGAGGAAATACATGACGCTCAAAAACTTGGCTTTCAATTTGTATCGTCAGTCGAACTGGTTTCTTGGATCAGCAATTATTTTCAGTTGCCAATCTCTTGAAGAACTTGAACATAAATTAACTGCAGTTGAGCACGGGAGTCATTTGGATCAACTTACTACACCTACACCCAAACCAGTCATCCTCTGCTTTGGTGGACAAACATCTTCGGCTATCGGATTGGACAGGCACGTCTTTGAGGAAGTCTCAATACTACGGTTCTATCTCAACAAGTGTGATTCTGTTTGCCGAGCACTTGGTGCTGGCAGTATTTATCCATTGATCTTTGAGGAAGTGACTGTAGAAGGCCCCTATCTCCAGCCCGCCCTCTTCTCTGTACAATATGCATGTGCGATGAGCTGGATATACTGTGGCGTTGAGCCGGTCGCCGTTATCGGACATTCACTTGGTGAGCTGACGGCTCTTTGCGTTTCAGGCGCCTTGAGCCTTGAAGAAGCACTCAAAGTGATTGTTGGACGAGCAAAACTCGTGGACTCAAAGTGGGGTCTAGAAAAGGGTGCCATGATGGCCATTGAAGGCGATTTGGATATGATTCAAGAAATTTTGATCGAATCTAATAAGACTTTATTTCATGCGACACCGGTGACAATCGCGTGTTTCAACGCACCAAGGTCATACACGTTGAGTGGTCCCGTGGCTGCCATCGACAACCTCGTACAGCACATTACCGCCCGACCAGACAATGTTTCGATACGTTATAAGAGGTTGAACGTGTCTCATGCATTCCACTCCGCCTTAGTAGATCCTCTGATCCAGGAGTTGAGTTCTCTAGGACAAGACGTAAGCTTCATGGAGCCCAGCATCTCCTTGGAGTGGGCAAAAGAATCTAAGCGCGAAAAGCCATTCACGTCAGAATACTTTGCCAGCCATATGCGAGAGCCAGTTTATTGGTGTGATGCTGTCCAGAGGCTCTCCAAGAAATATCCCTCCGCAATATGGCTTGAGGCCGGCTCACGGTCGACGATCACAACAATGGCGTGCAGAGCAATCGGCAGCACGACAGACTCAGTATTCCAGCCGGTAAACATAAGTGGCCATCAGGGCTTTGAGCAGCTCGTAGATACAACGATGCGTTTATGGAAGGCAGGCATTCGCGCAACGTTCTGGGCACATTCGAAATTAGATGCGCACTGGTACACTCCCATGATTTTACCACCCTATCAATTTCAAAAGCATCGGCACTGGCTTGAATACAAATCGACACCCATCCACATAGATCACTGTCCGCCGGAACAGAAAAGGGAAAACAACCTCACATCACTGTTCACGTTGCAGGGATACCTAGACGAGAAGCATCTTCGCGCGCGTTTTCATATCAACACATTAACACAAGGATATAGAAACATTATGTCAGGTCACAACATCGTAAAAACAGCATCGATCTGCCCCGCAACTCTGCAACTGAGCATTGTCGTCGATGCCATTTTGAGCATCCAGCCCAAGGCAAGGAAGAAAAGTCTTAACCAAGAATTATGCAATATGCAGTATCAATCGCCGCTTTGCGAAAACACATCCCAATTGGTCTTTATAGACACTGAATACTTGCCTAACAAAGAACTCTCGTGGAATTTCAGAATATTCAGTTGCAGTCCAAACGGTAAATCAGAAACCCTTCACCTAACTGGAACGGTTCAGTTCAGGGATTCGATTGATCCTCAGCCTTACCCTTGGTCCAGGAGTGCTATACTACATGAGCAATGCCTTCGTACCCTGAAATGTGACGATGCAGACTTTGTTATACAGGGCCATAGCATCTATAAGGCATTCGCTGGAGTTGTTGACTACGATGAAGTTTATCAAGGGGTGCAAAAAATTGTTGGCAAGGAGAACCAGTCTGCTGGACTGGTCGTCAAGGACAGTGCCAGCCCAGGTGTATTCGACGCTATTCTTGCTGACTGCTTCTGTCAGGTCGGCGGCATATGGGCGAATTGCATGGCCAATGATTCGTTTGACGACATATATATTGCTAGCGGTATAGAGAAATGGATACGCGCACCTAAAACCTGCAAACATGACAAACAGGAGTGGCACGTTCTAGCCAACCACATTCGAGGATCCTACAACAAATCTTTCATAACCGATATCTTCGTTTTCGAATCAGTTTCGGGGAAGCTAGTGGAGAATATTATTGGTTTGACATTCAACAGAGTATCAAGAGCCTCGATGGTCAAACTACTCAAGAGACTTACACCAGGATTAACCACAGGTAGCAAGCAAGGGGGTGATGAGCTACGGCTATTTGACGCGCCGGCATCCTCGGATAATCTCTCTCCTGATGTCTACGAGCTGTCTAGTTCATTTGAACAACCAGGCCTGCTACAGAAGCTTAAACAGGTGCTAGCAGAAATCACTGGGATTCTTCCAGAAGATATTTCTGATAACTCCTATTTGGCAGACATAGGTGTCGATTCCCTGACAGGGATGGAGATGGCAAGTGACATTGAGGCCGCGTTCAAATGCGACCTCAAACGGGACGAGCTACTCATGGCCACAAATCTAGGAGACCTGCTGCTTCATATCCAATCCGCTTTGGGGTACAACCAAAAGAACATCCCAGAACCGACCCAAACTATGAGGAATAGAGAAGAACTAGTTAAGACGGGCTCAGAAGCCAATGGTATGAAACACCTGCCGAATATGCAAAGCAATGGATTCCCATCACTCATCAAAGCTCAGTCAACGATGATTCTTGAAGCATTCAGGAAATCGAGTTCGCAAACGGATGATTTCATAACTATTAGTGGATTTTCAGGCTATTGTCAAACAGTTTTGCCTATTCACACTGCGCTCAGTGTTACACTGATAATCAAAGCATTCAAAGAGCTGGGTAGCGATATTCCTTCTGCACAGCCCGGACAAGTCATAGACCGCATACATTATGCAGCGCAGCATCACCGTTTCCAATTCCGTCTCTACGAGATCTTACAGCAAAATGGAATCGTGGAATGCGACGGTGTCAATGTCACTCGCACAAATACTGCTTTGTCTTCCATGACATCCGATGACATCTTTCACAAATTGTTGCGAGATTATCCAGACCATACCTACGTCACTAATCTAACTTACTGGACCGGCTCAAGGCTTGCGGAAATCTTGTCTGGAAGATTAAAGGGGACGGACTTATTGTTCGGAAACAACAAGGGACGTGAGCTTCTTGCCGGGTTCTATGGCAACTATTTTATCAATAAGTTGTTTTTTGAGCAAATGGCACAGTTCCTCAAAGATCTCACTACTAATCTTTCTGCGACTGGCAATGGTGATACACTTAGAATCATGGAGATGGGAGCAGGTACCGGCGGGACAACTAAGGTACGAGGACTTTCGCCAAAATGGAAGAACACGAAGGCTAATTTGAAAAAAATGCAGTGGCTGTTGCCCGTATTGGCAGAAGCAAAAGTCTCAGTAGAGTACATGTTTACTGATATATCAGCGTCATTGGTTGCAGCGGCGAAAAAGAGATTTCAGGACTATCCTTTCATAAAGTTCGCGGTGCATGACATTGAAGCACCTCCATCCAGCGATGCTTTGTTCAATTCGCAGCACATAGTAATCGCTTCTAATGCTGTTCATGCCACCCGTTCGCTGGCTGTTTCTACCACAAATATTCGCAAATTTCTTCGGCCGGATGGCTTTTTGATGATGCTAGAGATGACCCAGACTTTGCCCTGGGTCGATGTAGTCTTCGGACCTCTGCCGGGTTGGTGGTCATATGACGATGGTAGGACTCATGCCACCGTCAGCGAGACCCAATGGGCAAGGGTTCTTCACACTGCAGGCTACGGACACGTACAGTGGACTGGAGGTGTATCTCCTGAGGCAAGTATACAGCGACTCATATTAGCCACTGCTTCTGCTGAAACTGGCTTGGACGCTGTTCCTATGCTACCTTCGCACCTAAACAATCGTCTATTACAAGATATCGGCGCTCGGGAAGCCGATACAGAAGCCTACATTGAGCGGGCGATCAAGGACTTTGCTATACCAAGTTCTAGTGCCAGCCACTTCCCTCAGCCGCCGAAGAGGTCAAGCTGCGTACTTGTGACGGGAGCAACAGGCAGTGTCGGATGTCACCTCATCGCCCACCTCGCCAATAGGTCAAAAATAAGTAGGGTATATTGTCTTAATCGACCAAGTAATAAAGATCCAGTCACCCGGCAGATGGAATCTTTCAGTTCAAAGGGCATCTCTCTGGATGCTGTGCTGCTCAGGAAACTAACAATCATCGAAACCGACTTATCCAAGCCTCTTCTCGGTCTTTCATCAGACTTATATAATGAGATCTTGACGTCTGTGATCTACATTAGCCATAACGCGTGGCCCATGGGCATCAAAAGTTCCCTTGGGAGCTTTGGGGCACAATTTGCCATCATGCGAAACCTGCTTGACCTCGCGGCAGGCATATCAGCTCAGAGACCTACTGACACGAAAGTGACGTTCCAGTTCGTATCCTCGATTGCCACTGTCGGCTATTACCCAATACATCATGGCACACCACATGTCCCAGAGGCTCAAATGACTATCGTGTCAGTCCTACCAACTGGCTACGCGGAGGCTAAGTTTGTGTGCGAGCGTATACTAAGACATACTATTGCTGCACATCCGGCAAGATTTCGTGCCATGACGGTGCGCTTGGGTCAGGTCGCTGGGTCTATCTCGGGTCACTGGAATCATACGGAGCATATCAGCTTCATTATCAAGTCGTCTCAAACTCTAGGTGCCCTTCCTGATTTGCAAGGATCGCTTGCCTGGACTCCAGTGAACGATGTAGCAGGAAGTCTAACCGACCTCCTCATATCTGAAACTAGTACACACTCTGTCTACCACATAGATAATCCGGGCAGGCAATCGTGGAAAGACATGATCGCCGCTCTAGCACAGACTCTTGGAATACCTCAAAACGGAATTATACCTCTGGACGACTGGCTGGAAAAGGTGCGTGAGCTAGAGGCACCGGCGAAAAGCAACCCAGCAGCGATGATCTTGGATTTCCTTAGTAAAGATTTTGAACGTATGTCTTGTGGAGGAGTGTTACTGGACACAAGCAATTCAATAGAGCACTCGCCAACGCTTCAACAGGTCGAACCAATCAGTCCCGAAAGCGTAAGGCGATATATACAAACATGGCAGTCAAACGGATTCCTCAGTTCCTAATAAGAGAGATTAGATGCCAATAATTGTCGGAAATTAAGCCAACATTATTGGTTACGAAGAAGTCTAGCATGGAGAAAGCAGTATATAACTTAAAGCTGAAATTATAGTTCAACCGCAGTCAAAATTAAGAAGCCTGAGCAGGTCGGGTAGATTAATAGTTGAATTTATGTAATGAAAGTTGTAAATCTGATTTGATTAAAGTATAGCTATATCTGTAAAAAGGCGGTCAGCCATACATAGCAAGTATAATGAAAGCGGCTTTCCGGGATTGAGTTGACCTTTCTCAGAATACAATAATCTGTTATGGCTGTCTAAGTCTTTGACCATTCGGACTCTCTTCCGTTCAGGTGGCTTGGCTACGAAGCTATATAATTATAACTTTGGGTACTAAGGTAAACCTCCGACCTCGGCGACCATGTTTCAGTCGAGCGAGGGCTGAATAGCCATGCGTTGGACATCAGGAAGGATATCAACAATATCACGGGAAAACGCGTTTAGAGGGTCCAAAACTTGCAGCCTCGTATTCGGGACGTGTGACAGTGAGTGTCCTATTGTTATGGAACAGTTCATAACTCAGCGACTACATGTATTATTGAGCATACACGAATTATTTCCTGAAAGCCTCCCAGTTCTCTCCCCCACGTCGAAATAAACAACGCTCGAAAAGCCAGTCACTCTTGGTATCATAATCTGACCCACAACTTGTGCTGACATTTTATGTGTTTAGATTTAAGGGTTACGAAGAAACTACTAGGCTCATAAAACTGGCTCGACTTACATGCTGTCGAATGCAGGTCAACTTCCTACAATTTATCTCAATAAGAATTTACATCGATGACATTGCCACCGTGATAATGAGTGGTATGCCTAACCAAAAGCCACTTATGTGACGGTCTTAAAATTGGCGGTAAGCCACATAATTACAGATAGCGGTTGTAGAGGAATGTGGTGTACCAGTCTCCTATATTTCAACAATAAGACAGTGCAGCCCACCTCTCGATCAGGATACTCAGGGCTTATCTATGTGAGCTCTACGCCTTTTCCCTTAATACCTCATTTGAATTCTCACGATCGCCAAGTGAGATATGTACAGCTCGTTCCCTCCACATATCATTATCAATATTTCAAAGCACATAATTGCAACTATGGACACCGGACTAGATGATCGGCTAGTCAAGGTGATCAGTACCCAGTCTATGTTGGAATATGGACCAACTGGTCTCGAGGGCGGGTTTTAGGATCTACTCTAACTCTCAGTCGACGAGACGCTGATCTGCTTATCGCATTCACGGCGTTTTTCATTGCCTTTGTTGCAACTCGCACATGGAGAATTCTTTGCTTCACGCTCCATCAATTATATTCGACGGCCGATCCACAGGACGCGGTTTATCACCAACGTCAGACAATCTTCCGAAACTCTTCATCCCCCGAAAACGGGCTCCAGATGCTCCTCCAGCTACTGTGGGCGAATCGTCGCTCGAAAGGATGGTTCCGCCCGCTGCCGGCAGCCATATTAACAATCGTTTGCGTCACACTATTTACTACCGCCGGTGGATTTTCTTCGCGAATATCGACAGCCGTTGGTAGCGAAGTCTTAATCAAAAGCTCTAACTGCAGTTACACGGAACTCGAAAGTGATCCAGGCAGCCCTGAATTTTTCCTTCAAAGAACCTCTCAAGCTTCCACGATTAACAATGCAGCCAACTACGCGCAGCAATGTTACGCGAGCAACAATATTGGACTGCTTGATTGCGATCATTTTGTCACTAAGCGAGTGTTAAATAGAATGGATACTCACGCCAGTTGCCCCTTTAAGAATCATATCTGTCGAGACGAATCCACAAATCTACGCATTGATTCGGGCTATATTAACAGCCACGATATTCTTGGCTTGAATGCGCCACTAGATGAAAGAATATTGTTCAGAAACGTACTCCATTGTGCCCCATTGACTACAAGGGGATTCACGCATGAGAAGAATACAGCGCTCGGAACGTTGACCTCGTATCAATACGGACATTACACTGCCTTCGGTGAAGAAAACTTCAACTACGTACATACAGTTGACTCCATCGAATCCCAGTATGCAGTTGTACATTCCAAAGATATCTCCGTGGCGTATGCCAATTTTGCCCTAAGGTGAGTGTTCGTATAGTTTCATTAGTGCCTCTACTGTACCGACGTTGCTAAGTCATTGTCCTTAGTTCATATCGGTCATTCATAAAAAATGAGACGATTTGCAAGGCCGCTTCGGATTTTAACGAGATCACTAGAAAGGATGCAGATATCACTCTTGTTTTTCTTTCAGGAAATGGCATAGTATTTGCACAGCCCTCAGACGACCAGTGGTATCTAAATACGGTGCCTTCCTCCATTGCCCTGGGCAACTCTGGACTTGGGAATACAAAACAGGTGTATCTTCCACGAGAACCCGCTTTACCTCTTGGCTGCGCCAGCCAGTATCAGTTCTGCAATACTGCGTTTCGAGACACAAGTGGGTGTGGCCCACTAGCGAGTCTTAGAGATGCGATAGGAGGAGGGGCTTCACCCTTTTTTTATACTAGCTATGCCGACTTCGAAAATAACACTGTTAAGAGTGAGACTGAAGCTCGTTTTAATTATTTCATGAATTCATTCTAGTCAACCTCACCCTCAAACATCAGTCAGTTGTTGCTTCAATTAGGGCCACAGGCCTGACCTCCCAGACGGCTTTAAACGTAGGTATCCAAGGGCCCATAGCTAGGGTTTCAGGATGGGCCCCCATGGGCCCCCGCCAAGAACCCCAAACCCAACTCAGGGCCCCCGCCAAGAACCTAATGGTTTTTTTTTAGTGGGTTAACCCTATAAAAAGCTTAATAGGCTTTTGGGCTTTTATTTAGCAAATATAATTAAATAAAAAAAATATTTATAAAAAATAACGTAAATATATTATATATTTATAAAGCAAAATATTTGTAAAGCAATATTGTAAAATAATAGTGCTAAATATATTAATTTTATATTAATTTAAAAGCTTAAACGTTTAGGTTATTTTTTTTTTGTATATTAGCAGTTTTAAAAGTTTTAGCAGCTTTAGCAGCGCGTTTTTAAGCGTTTGCAATTTTATGATTTTTTTTGCGGCATACGGTTTTAACGGCTTTTTATAAAATGTTTATTTGTTATTAAGCTAAAATAAAATTAAAAAACAAAAAATTTAAAAGTTTAAAAATATTACTGGTTTTAAAATAATTTTTAAAAGTTAAAAAATCAATTTTATAAAATTTTATTATATTTATAATATTAAAAACAAAATAAATATTTTTAGCTTAAAAAATAATTTTCTTAGCATAAATAATATTAAAATTTATAGCTAATAAAATTAATATATAATTAATATAAAAAAAATAAAATAATTAATTAAATATTAAATTTATATATATAATTTTAGCAATATTTATTAAAGCGTTAATTATATTTTTTTAAATTTAAAAATTTATAAAAATGTAATATTGCATAATTTTTTTAACAAAATAAATAAATAATTGTTTTTAAAGCATTAAAGCATATAATTATGCTGCAAAATATAAATTTTATATAATATTTTAGCTAAAAATAATTAATTTAATATATTAATTATATATTAATAAAAAAAAATATTTATTAATATATTAACTAAATATTTAATTTTAATTTTTAATAAAATTAAAAGCTAAAAAATAAAATTAAAAAATTGTTATATTTTATTTTTATATAAAGATTTTTTGCAAACCGCAATATATATTTGCAAATTTAACAGCATATTAATTTTTAGCAAAACAGCTGCTGCTTGATTTTTTTAACATATATTTAATATAAGCTATAATAATTACTTAAAAAATAAAATAAATAGCAAGCTAAGCAAATAATTAATATAAAATTAATATAATAACTAATATATAAAATTATTAATAGCAATTAATTAATATTATAAAATAATAAATATAAATATAATTTAAAAATAATTAATTAATTAATTATATTAATAAATTAAAATAAAAAAAAACATATTAAAATTAAAATTTAAAAAATTTTTAAATTTGTTTTTTTTATTTTTATTTAAAAATAAAAACAATTATAAATTGCTAAAATTATATATTAGCAATAAATAACTAGTAAAAATAAAAAAAACAAATTAAATTTATATATAAAATATATAAT
>MU389508.1:0-45081 GCA_022578775.1 Xylaria venustula
AAATTTAATTTTGTTTTGCAATTTTAAAAAATATAACGTTAATTTATGCTTTAAAATTAATTAATATATTATACCGTTTTTTATTAATTTTAATTGGAATTTTTAGTTGGTTTTTTTTTTATATTAAATTTTTTATAAAGTTTTAGTTTTTATAATTATTTGTTGCTTTTTTAACGATAATTTAATTTGTTTTTTAATTTTTTTTTTTAAATTTAATAAACTTTTAAGCTTTTGTTTTTTTAACTATATATTTTTTGCAGTAATTATTTATATATTAATATTATTTTTTTTAATTAAATATAATATATTTTAAAATTTTTAATTAAACAGTTTTAAATTATTTATAAATAATTTTTTGTTTTTATTTTTACTTTTAAAATTTTTTATAAATAATATTTTTTCTAGTTTTATATTTTTTTAGTAAATTTTATAATAAGTTTTTATATAGTATAAATATTTACAAATAGTTATTTTTTAATTAATTTAAATATAAAAATATTTTTTGCATATTTATAAATTATTTTTTAAATTTTTTAAAGCATTATAAATATAATAATATAGTTTATATTTACTGATTTTTTGTTTATATTTTAATAAAAATATAAACATTTATTTATATAATTTATAAATAACTGTTATATTATATATATATTTTAGCACTATAGCTTTTTTGCTTTAATTAATGTTTATATATATTAAATATATTTTTAGTAATATTTTATAAAAAAAATTTTTATTATAATTGTATAAGTTTTTTTTTTTAATATTTTTATTTAAATTATTTACTAGGTTAAATTTAGCGTTATTTTTTATTTGTTAATATTATAAACAATTATATTTTTTATAAAACAATTAATATAAAAGTTTATAAATAGCTTTATTTTAGCGCAATATAAAAATAGCTTTTTTTAAATACAATTTATAATTTTTGTTTTTATAACAAATATATTTTTGCTTAATTTATTTTAATAATTAACGCGTTTTTAAATAATATTTATATGTTTTATTTTTTAAACCGTTTTAAATAAAGCATTTATTTTGTTTTAATATAAAATTATTGTCCCGATAAATAATTGCAACACTATATTTAGCTTTTAAAAAAGTTTTTTTTTTTTTGCTTTTTAATTATTTATTATTATTTTAAATTGCTATAATTTTTGCTTTTTTTTTAAGCTAAAAAAATTTTTTTTTTTAGTATTTTTTTAATTGTTTAATTTTTTATTAAATTGGCAATTTTTTTTAAAATATTTTTTTTTGCTATAGTTAAAATATTTAATTTATAATATATTTTTAAAAAATTGCTATTAAATTATGTTTATTTTGTTTGTTTTTTGCTTTTTATTATTTTAAAAATTTTTAATTTTTTTTAAATTTTGTTTTTTTTAAAAATATTAATTAAATATTTTTTTATCAATTATAATTGTTATATTAATATATTTTTTAAGTTTATTTAGTTTATTTATTTTAAATAATTTGTTTTATATTTATATTTTAAATTTTTTATAAAATAAATAATATAAAGCTAACTTTAATAATTTTAAAATTGCTGTTAATTGTTTAAATTTTATAATATATTTTAATGCTTATATTTTTTGCTTAAATTAATATAGCTGCTTTTTAGCATATTTTGCTTTTTTAATATTTTTAAATAATATTTTTATATATTTTTTAAATTTATTATAATTTGCAAAAAATTTTTTTATTTTTTTTAAAGTTTTTTTTACTATTAATTTTTAAAAAATCTTTAAAAATTAATTTAAATTATTTAAATATTTTTTTTGTTAAAAATTGCAATATAGCTATTATTTTTTAATTATTTTTTATAATTAAAAATAAATATTATTTTAAGTAAAATCGCGTATAAATTAAAAATATATTTACATTAATAAATTTATTATATAGTTTAAAAACTATAAATTTAAATTTTTTTATATTTAATTATTTTAATATTATTATTGTTTTTAATAATAAAAATAATAAAAATAATATGTTATTGTTTTTTTAAGCTTTTTATATAGCTTTTCCTAGTATTAACATGCCTATTATAATTAATTTAAATGTTTAAAGTGTTAATTATTAAACTATTAGGTTTAAAATTAATAGCGTAATTATTATAATTTAAGTAATTAATTTTTATATAATTAAGCTAGTTTATAATATTGTTAAAATTTTTTATATTACTAATAAAATCGTATTTTAGCTTATTAACAATATAATTAATGTTTTTAAAGTTGCTTATAAAAAAAACAGCGATAAAACAAATGTAATAATTTTAAATGCTAAAAAAAAAATATATATTATAAGCTTTAAAGTTAACAGTGCTATTTTTTTTCCCTTGTTTATAAAATTATTTAAAGTTTTTTAAACTTTGTTTTTACTGCTTAAGTTTGTTTTATTGCTGCTTTCAATTTGTATTACAATCGTGTTTTTAATTGTTTTTTTTTAAGTTTAATTTCGTGTTTTTAAGCTTATAATTTAATTAATTAATTTATTTCCGCTTTTCGAAAAAATTTAAAATTTCTAGCTTATTTTTATTTGCTTTTATATATTAATAAAATATATTTTTTTAATGTTTTTTTCGGTTTTATTTTTTAATACTAGTATTTGTTTTAATGCTAATTTTTACTGATTAAAAAGTTATTAAAATATAATAAACTTATTATATAACAATATAATAAACTTGTTAAAAGTTTTTAATTTACAAATAATAATATAAAATTTATTATATTTTTATTACTATGCAATAAAATATATTTGTTAAATTAACTAGTGTTAGCTATATTTTTTACGTGTATTATATATGCTATAAATAACACGTAATATTAAAAAGGATTTGTTATTTTTTTTGGGGAAACATTGTGCACTAGCTAAAGTTTTTACTTAAGTAAAAAATTTTGCTACGCACGAAGTTTTTTTTATTTTTGAAATAAATAAATAAATATAAGTAAATATAAAATAAGTTTATTTTATTTTATTTTATACGTACGATCGTACCAAGCTTATTTAATATTGATTAATAGTTGCAAAATATATTACAAATTAGCTAAAATAAAAACAAAGCTTAAGCAAATTTAACTTTTTTATATAAATTATACTACGGTTAAACAAATTTTTTATATTGCACTTTTATTTTTTTTAAATAGCTTTTAAGCTTAGCTACAAAAAGCTAAAAAAGTTGTTAAACCGATTACCGTACGGACAAAGCTAACTAAAACCTTGTTTTGTTTCGCACGATAAATTTAGCAATAGTGTGCATTTTATACTATGTTAAACTTTATTCGCTAAACTAAAAGCTAAACGAAATAAATAAATAAAGCTAATTAAAGGGAAATATTGCACAAACTAAGCGATTTAAATATTTTTTACGCTTTAAAGTATACCGCACAAAAAAAACAAATATTACTTGGCCAAAAAAATTTCGATAAAAATAGATATACTAAAAATATATACGACAAATTTGCCGAAAAATAGGAAATTACTTTAATTACCGCACAAAAAATAGTTATTTTAAATTTTACAAATAACAATTTAAATTTATTTTATATAAGCATAAAACAGTTAAACATATAAATTTTTTAACAAATTTAATTGTATAAAAAGCTAAACTATATACCTAAAAATATTTTTTAAGTTTTTAAAGAAAATTTTTATAGGTAAACAAATAAACATTTTAAATAAATTAAACAATTATTTAGCAAAAGAATTTTTTAAGCTTTAGCAAAACAAAACGTATAACTAAAACAAAACGATAACTTAAAAATATTATACTTTGCACAAATTTTACAAAGCAAAATTAAGCTAAGTTTATAAAAATTAAAAAAACTACCAGCAATAAATATTTTTTTCGTATAAAAAAAAAGTTTGCATTTTTTATATTTAGTTAATAATTATAAAATATTTTTAATAAAACTTTTTTAGCTATAAAGCAACTAAACGATTAATTTAATAAATTATTTAATTTTTAACTTAACGTACGGTCGGAAATTTTACGATTTTTACTTATATTAAAACGCTTTTTTTAAATTTAAAATATTTTATACGCTTAAAACTTATATATATAAAGCTACGTGCGACAGTTTATCGAACAAAAAAATATACTTAAACAGCTATATTTTCGAATAAAAGCAAAGCATAAACTAAACTTTTAACTAATATATAAATATATTATTTTTTATTATTTTTTTTAAATATTAAAAAAATAAGTTTTTATATATATAATATTAAAATTAGCTGCTAGCAATTTTATATTAAATTTATTTTTAGCAAAAAATATATATAACGAAGTTATTTTACCGAAAAAATATACGCTTTTTTAAAAAACCTAGAAACGAAAACGCAATTATTTTAAAAAACCGTACGATTTATTATACAATAAAGCACGCTTATTTATAAATGCTTATTAAAAGTTTAAAATTTTAAAAAACTAATACTATACTGTTTTTTTTATAATTTTTTAAAGTTGCGCAAAAAATTATTATATATATTATATCGGTTTAAACAAAATATAGTATAAAATTTATCGCACGTTAAATATTTATTTTAATATTAATATTAATTATAGTTATTATTAAGCTAACTAAATTATTATTATTTTTGCATAAATAAAAAAAGAAAACCCGAATTTAACACCGCATAAAATATTAAAGCTTATAATTAACAAGCTTGCAAAAGCTTAATATGCGTTAAGTGTTAGCTATTAAAAAAAAATCCAGCTTAATATAATAATTGCAAAAGCATATTATAAAGTTTTTAAATTTAATATAGCGTTAATTTTGCAAAAGCTTTTATGCAAAAGCTTTTTTGCTAACTTAAAAGCATGCTTTAAAATTATAGCAAATATTTTAACAAAATATTATTTTTAAAATAATTACAATGTTTATTTTACAAACCGAAAATATAACTAAAATAATTATACGAAAAAACTATTTAAACTAAAATTTTTTGCACAATATTTAAGCTAACTAAATATATATTAAAGCAATTTTTAAACTTAAAAAATTGGTAAAAATAATATTTGCACAAATAAAAAATATTTTATATGCCGAAAAAAAAAATGTTAATTAAGCAAATATATACTTTAAAAATAAGCACATGCAAAAAACTAATATTTTAATTTATACGAAATAATTTATAATATATTATTAACACCGGACAAATTTTTTATATATTTAATAAAATATAAAAAATACTTTAAAACAAACGATAGCTAAAATAATATAAACAAAAAGCTTAGCAAACAATTTATTTAATTTTTTATAAATAATACGTTTATTTATTATATAACTAAAAAAAATATTTAAAAATATAAAATAAATGTTTTTTTAAACTAGTTTATATTAAGCGATTAATACCGTATAAAATACTAAAAAAAACTATAAAACATTAGCGCTTTAAACTATTTAACAATAAGCAAAGCGTAATTAAAAATATATTTTAAAATATATTTTTATACAAAAATTAATTAAAATTTTAAAACCGCGCATATTTGCTTTAGTAGCAATAATATTATTATATTTATTAGCACCGTATAAATAAACAATTTATTAAAAACAATAATTTATTATATATTAAAAAACTTTATATTATTTTTGTTTTTGCTAAAAAATGCAAACCAAGTTTAAGCATATTATAATAACACTAAAAATATTATTGTGCGCAAAAATAACCAGATTATACTAGTCGTACAAAAATAAAAGCATTTATTTTTTAACACAAAATTATATAAAGCTGGAATTTATTTTATTAAAATAAAGTTACGCCGGCTATATTAACAGTTTAAACATCTACGTATGAAAAAACTTTATATTATGCTAAATTATGCAAAATATAAAACTAATTATATAATTTTAAAAAAAATTTAAAAATTTTGCTATTATTGCTAAACATATAACTAAGCACTTAAAAAGTTTAAATTTTTAATTAAAAATAATTTTTAATGCTATATAAATAAACAACAAACAAATATTATATATAATTAATATAGCTATATTTTTTTAAGCAGTAATATTTTTAAAATTTATAAGCGCACAAAATGCTTAAAAAATATTATGCAAATATTAAATTAATATTTATTAAAGCTTTTTTAATTTTATTATATATAATTTAAATATAAATTTTATATTTAAAAAGTTTAAAAACTAGGCTAAAATTATAAGCACCTAGTGTTATGCGATATTAATAAAAATATATTAAGCTATCGGCAAAATAAAAAAAGCTTATAAACCGCTACGCTGCATATATAATATTTTAAAAATAAAATTTAGTAATTGCACAAAATAAAAATTGATTTTATAAATAGCAATAAAAGCACTAAACAATATTGCAAGCTTAAACGGTTTAATTTTTATATTTTTTATATTTAAGGTATACCTTAAAATTAACCAGGATTTACCTTTTTTACTAAATATCGTGCGACAAGCAAAAGCAATTAAAAAAGCTATAAAAATGTTACAAAAAAAAAAGGTAAAATTAAAATTAATTGCGCGATAAATTAGCGTAACGGCTTTGTTACGCACGATATTTTATTTTTGCCACTTTATAATAAAATGTTAATATAGCAAAAAAAAAAAATGAAATAAACCGTATAAAATTTAGTTTATTAAAAGGTTAAATATTGTTATTAATTTAATTAATAGCTTTATTTAATTTAAATATATGCAAATCAAGCTATATTATCGTGCGCAAAAAAACATTATAAAAAAAAACATTAATAAAACGCTAAATAATATATAATTTGCTTAACTTTTAACCGTGCAAAAAAAAAAAAAAACGTTTTTGCAAAGCTGCAACATTTTATAATATTTTTGTATAATATTTAAGTTATTAATTTTTAACCGCTAAAAAAAAGCAAAGCTACGCTTTAGCTGTTAAATTATATAAAAATAGCATTATTAATACGTTTAAAGCATTTTTTGAAAAATTAAATGCTATTAAAATTAATAACCTTGTTACATAAAAGGTATTTTAATTTATAAAATATATCCTAGCAAAATATAACAGCATTTATATTTTTAAATTTTATTTTATATAAAAAATTAAAAGCAAAATAATTAAGCTGTACGAAAAATTAAGGCTAGTTATACAAAATTATAATAATACCGAAAAAAAAATAGTATTTACTTAGTTATTAATAATTTAACAAATAAGCTAGCGGCTTATTTTAGCACTGGGGCTTTTATTTATGCGACATTTTAAAATAAAAAAAAAATTAAAAAATATAATTTAAGCGTACGTATAGTTTAAAAATAAATTAGCTAAAAAGATTTTTGCATAATTATTTTTAAAATTAAAGCTAAAATATTTTAACAATATTATTTTGTAAATTATATAGCTATTATATAACTTAGCAAAATTAAAACTTTATTGGTTTAAAATATATTACTAATATTATCGCAAAAAATTAAAAATAATTATTTTAACGTATAATTTATGTTTTTTTATTTTATACGGCAAACAAAAAAATTTTAGCATTATTAAGTTATAAATAAACGATATTTTTAGTTTTGTTATAGCAAATTTTTTAGCAAAAAAAAAAAGTGAACTTTAAAAAGCTTGCTTTTATGCAAAACTAAAAAAAATTTTATAGGTTAACTATTTAATTAAGTTTAACGGTAGCTAAGTTATTTTATTACTTAACAAAAATATTATTTTAATATAAAAAAAATAAGCTAACTAGCTAGCTAAAATTAATATATATACGATTAATTTTGCATAACAATATATTTTTTAACGCGTATAAAAAATATATATTAATAGCATTTGCTAGCTAAAAGCTGCATATAATTTATTAGCGGCAGCATAAATTATTAACCTTATAGCAAATAACATACGGATATTAAACTAAAAAGTTAAGTAGCAAATAAACAATTTAAATAAAAGTTTAACTTTTGTATTTTTAAATTTTTAATATGCGAAATTGTTTATTTTTATAAATAGCTTATTTGCTAATAACGCAAATATAAGCTTGCAGCTAAAATTTATTATTATATTAACAATTAAGCACTGTATAAAATTAAACATAAGCTTTAAAATTAAAAGCAATATTATATATTAAAATTTTAGTAAATACAAACGGGTTATTTAAAATATATTAGCTAGCGAACTATATAGTATAGTTAACGGCTTTAATAATGCAATAACTTTTTGCACAATTATTTAAAAAATTATAATTATATTAAATATGCTATTTATTTTAGTTATATTATATTTAAACTTAAAATTGCTGTATAATTGCTTGGTTAAGCTAGGCACTATTTAAAAAAAACAATTTATAATAAATATTATATTACTGCAAAAATTATACGAAAAAAAAAATCTTTAAAATACGATAAATTAACGGAAAAAATAACCCAGCTAATATATTTACTAAATATATTTTAAATATAGCTTTAAAAACTTTGGTATTAATAAATAAGCTAAACGTATAAATAAAAACATTTGTAAATGATATTTAGTAATATTATGCGTAACAAAAATAAAAAAAAGTAAAAAATACGCATAAATATTATAAATATGTGTTGGTATAGAGGTGAACTAAATGGCTTAAGTGGCGGCTTAATATTTTTTTTTTTTCTCGCACTTGTTTTTTTTTACGCATTTGTGTTTTTTTTTTATTATGTAACTATTTACTTAGCTTACCAAGCTTACGGTAATTTATAGCTTACTAAGCTTACAGTAATTTATAGTTTATTAGCTTACAGTGATTTATAGCTTACCAAGCTTGCAGTAATTTAAGCAATTATTATATTTTTTATGTTTATATAGTTGTGCATTTTTTTATATTTAATCACTTGTTTATTTTTGCTTTTTAGCTATTAATTTAAAATTACTAAGCATTAATATATTTATTATTTTAACATTTGGTAATATTTTTTGTTATATAGTAATAAAAATACAATAAATTTTTTTAACGAACACCTGCTAATTTTTATATTGTTACCTGCAAATTAAAAATTTTTAACAAGTTTATTATATTATTATATAATAAGTTTGTTATATTTTAATAGCTTTTTAATTAGTAAAAATTAATATCGTTATAAATACTGATATTAAAAAACAAAACCGAAAAAAGCATTAAAAAAAAGTATACTTTATTAACATTTAAAAGCAAATAAAAACAAGCTAAAAACTTTAAATTTTTTTAAAAAATAAAAATAAACTAATTAATTAAATTATAAGCTTAAAAACACAAAATCAAGCTTAAAAAAAACAATTAAAAATATAATTATAGTATAAATTAAAAGTAGCAATAAAACAAACTTAAGCAGCAAAAATAAAATTTAAAAAATTTTAAATAACGTTATAAACAAAAAAAAAACAGCAATATTTAAATTATTTATACTAGCACCGTTAATTTTAAAGCTTACAATATTTTTTTTTTTTTAGCACTTAAAGTTATTACACTTATTTTACCGCTGTTTTTTTTACAAATAGTTTTAAAAATATTAACTATATTGTTAGCAAGTTAAAATATAACTTTACTAGTAATATAAAAAGCTTTAATAATATTATAAACTAGTTAAGCTATATAAAAACTAGTTATTTAAGTTACGGTAATTATATTATTAATTTTAAAACTAGTAATTTAACAACTAGTACTCTAAACAGCAAACATATTAATACTAAAAAAAGCTATATAAATAGGTTAAAAAAATAATAGCACACCATTTTTACCACTTTTATTATTATTAAAATTAGCAACTATGTTAAAACTATTAAATATAAAAAAATTTAAGCTTATAGCTTTTAAACCGTATAATAAATTTATTAATATAAATATGTTTTTAATTTATGCGTAATTTTATTTAAAATAATATTTATTTTTAATTATAAAAAATAATTAAAAAATAATAGCTATATTATAATTTTTAGCAAAAAAAATATTTAAATAATTTAAGGTAATTTTTAAAAATTTTTTAAAAGTTAATAATAAAAAAAAGTTTAAAAAAAAAACCAAAAAAAGTTTTTGCAAATTATAACAAATTTAAAAAATATATAAAAGTATTATTTAAAAATATTAAAAAAGCAAAACATGCTAAAAACAGCTATATTAATTTAAGCAAAAAATATAAGCATTAAAATATGCTATAAAGTTTAAACAATTAGCAACAATTTTAAAATTACTAAAATTAACTTTATTTTATTTATTTTATAAAAAACTTAAAATATAAATATAAAACAAATTATTTAAAATAAATAAATTAAATAAACTGAAAAAATATATTAATATAGCAATTATAATTAATAAAAAATCTTTTAATTAATATTTTTAAAAAAAAAAACTTGAAAAAAAACTAAAAGTTTTTAAAATAATAAAAAGCAAAAAATAAAAAAAATAAATATAATTTAATAGCAATTTTTTAAAAATATATTATAAATTAAAAATTTTAATTATAGCAAAAAAAAATATTTTAAAAAAAATTGCCGGTTTAATAAAAAACCAAACAATTAAAAAAAATATTAAAAAAAAAATTTTTTAGCTTAAAAAAAAAGTAAAAATTATAATAGTTTAAAATAATAATAAATAATTAAAAAGCAAAAAAAAAAAAAAAAAATTTTAAAAGCTAAATATAACGTTGCAACTATTTATCGAGATAATAATTTTATATTAAAACAAAATAAATGTTTTATTTGCAATAATATAAAAAATAAAGCATGCAAATATTATTTAAAAATGCATTAATTATTAAAATAAATTAAGCGAAAATATATTTGTTATAAAAATAAAAACTATAAATTGCATTTAAAAAAAGCTATTTTTATATTGCGCTAAAATAAAGCTATTTATAAATTTTTATATTAATTATTTTATAAAAAATATAATTATTTATAATATTAATAAATAAAAAATAACGCTAAATTTAATTTAGCAAATAATTTAAATAAAAATACTAAAAAAAAAAGCTTATATAATTATAACAAAAAATTTTTTTATAAAATATTACCGAAAATATATTTAATGCATATAAATATTAACTAAAGCAAAAAAGCTATAACGCTAAAATATATATATTATATAGCAATTATTTATAAATTATATAAATAAACGTTTATATTTTTACTAAAATATAAATAAAAAATTAATAAATATAAGCTATATTATTATATTTATAATGTTTTAAAAAATTTAAAAAATAATTTATAAATATGCAAAAAATATTTTTATATTTAAATTAGTTAAAAAACAATTATTTGTAAATATTTATGCTATATAAAAATTTATTATAAAATTTGCTAAAAAAGTGCAAAACTATAAAAAATATTATTTATAAAAAACTTAAAAAACAAAAATAAAAACAAAAAATTATTTATAAACGATTTAAAATTATTAAAGCAAAAATTTTAAAATATATTATGCTTAATCGGAAAAAAATAATAATATTAATATATAAATAATTATTGCAAAAAATATACAGTTAATAAAATAAAAGCTTAAAAATTTGCTAAACTTAAAAAATAAAAATTAAAAAATAAATTAAGTTTTTGTTAAAAAAATAGCAAATAATTATAAAAATTAAAATTTTATAAAAAATTTAATATAAAAAAAAACTAATTAAAAATTTCGATTAAAATTAATAAAAAACGGTATAATATATTAATTAATTTTAAAGCATAAATTAAAGTTATATTTTTTAAAAATATAAAATAAAATTTTATAAAATTATTGCGTTCGATAAAAGTAATTTTAATTATAATAACAGTTAAATATTTAAAAAAATTAAACTTTTTGTTATATTTATATAAAAATATAAAAAGCAAATTATATTAAATATTGCTAACATTTTTAATTATAATATTATTTTAAAAATGCTATAATTAAAATTTAACAATTTAATTATTTAATAAAAATTTAAAAAAATTATATAAAAAAAAATAAAATAAGCAAAAATAATAAAAAAACAATAAAATATATAAAATTTAAAAATTTATTTAAAAAAAAAAAAAAACTATTAAAATATAGTTTTTAAAACTACAAAATATTTATTAAAAAAAAACAAAAATTTATTTTTTATAAAATTTATTATATAAATTTATAAAAAGCTAAAGCATTATAAAAGTATTTCGACAAAAGTTTAACGAAAAAGTTTATTTAAAAATTAATATTATTAATTAAATATTTAGTAATAATACTATTTAAAATTAAAAACAATAAATTTTAACTAAATAAAAACAAAAATTTAAAATTTTAAATAATAACAAATTATTAATTACTAAACGATATTATTATATTAAATAAACACTTTTTTATATTAATATTAACAATAAAAAAAATATTAATAAAGCAAAATAATATATTATAATAAATATATTAAATAAATATTATATAATTTAAATAGCAAAAAAAAAAAAAAAAAAAACAGCAATACAAATAATTTATAAATTTTATAAATATTTTGTTATGCTAAAAAAATTATAAAACGTACCAGTTAGTTTTTAACAAATAATAATAACAATATTTAAAAAGTTTATTAATAAATTTATATTTATATATTTAAACAATATTTTAATTTATTTTAATATTTTAAAAAAATATAAAAAAAATATAAAATTAGTATTAAAAATATTTTAAAATGCAAAATTACGATTAAACACTAAAAAATGCAAATAATATATATAAAAAATTAATTTTTTAAAATATACAATTACTTTAAAATAAATTTAAATATAACAATTTAAAATTAAAACAATATATAATTAAAAAATTTTTAACCCAGCTATAATTATAAATATATAATAAATATTAAAATTTTTAAATTATATTTAACTATTAATTAAAAATTTTAATAAACTTGCTTAAAAGCGTACTTAATATATAACAAAAAAATATAAAAAAAAACGTTTTTTATATTAAAAAAAGCTTAAAAAACATTTAAACAATTAAAATTTCGAGTAATATTTAATTTAGTAATTAAATTATTTAATTTATTTAAAAAAAAAAAATTAAAAACAAATATATTAAACGAAATAATTGCTAAAATATTTAAGCAATTAAAAAAAATAAAAAATAGCACCTAGTAGTTTATTATTTAAAAGCACTAAAAAATGCGGTATTACAATATTTAATTTATAATAAAAAATCTTTAACAATTATTATAGCATTTAAAAAATAAAAACTTTTTTTTATAAAAATAATAAAACTTATTAAAATTTATTTAAATTATAAAAACTTAACTTAATTTATAATAATTTAAAAAATTAATAAATAATATAAAAATTAATTAATTTTTTTTTAATTTAATTTTAAAATATGTTATATTAAAAAAAAAAAAACATTTAAGCAAATATTTTTAGCAAACGCAAAATAAAAAAATTTAAAATATTTAAACAAAATATTTAAATATTATATTTATAAAAAAATAAAAATTTAAAACTGAATATAATTTTTAAAAATTTATTAGCTAAACAATTTAAACAAATTTAATAATAATATAATTAGCAAAAACAAGCTAAAATATAAAACTTAAAAAAATATAATTATAATAATTTAATTTATTATAAAAAAATTTATTTATTAATAAAGTTATGCCGTAATTTTATTAAAAAGTTTTATAAATATTTTTTGCACAAATATTAAAAAGTACTTAAAACGATACAAAAGTTACAAAAAAAATATAATTTTTTAAAACTAAAAAAAACTATTAAAAATATTATTAAAAAATACACTGTTTGCATTAAAGCTAAATTTGCATAATATAAACTATATAAATTATTTTAACTAATATAAATATTTAATTAAATATAATATATTATTGCTTAAAATTTTATTACTAAATTATTTTTATTAACAAATTTAATAATAAAAATATAATATAATATAATATAAATTATTATAAACCGATTTATAAAATATATATATTTTTTATTTTTTAAAACAAACATAACTGCAAAATAATTTGCATATATTTTTGTTTAACAATATTTTAATAAGCTTAAAATACCAAATAAAGTTATTTTTAACTAAAATAAACTGTTTATATTAAAGTTTAAAAATAATTTTTTTAAATAAATAAAAATAAAATTTAAACTTTTAATTATATATTATTTTTAAATAAATAACTAAACAAAAAAACTAAATTAAACATTTAAATAATATTTTTAAAGCTATATTAATTATTAGCAAAACAATTAAATAAAACTGATATTTATAATATAAATTATATATAATATATTTGTTAATAAAAAAATAAACATATTTTTGCATAAAATAATATATAATAAACAAATAAAAATCGGCAAATTAAAAAAATTATTTATAAAAGCACTAATTATTTTAATTATAGTTTTTAAAGCTAAAATAATTGCGACTAAAATTAAAACAATTTAAATTAAATTGTAAGTTTAACTTTAATTTTTGCAACAATAAATAGCAAAATATTATAATAAAAAAAAAATTAAAAAATTAATTTTAGCAAAAAAAAACAAAATTTATTTATTATAACAAAAATAAAATGTTATATTAAAAATATTATAAATTAAAACAAAGCGACTAAGCAACAAATTAAATTTTAAAAAAATTATTTTATTAACTAATTATTAATTATTATTACTAAAAATAATGCAAATTTATTTAGTTTTTTATATTTTTTTACTTAAATTAACACCAAACAATATATTTTTTAAAATATAAATTAAAGTTAAAATAAATTAAAATATTTATAAAATTAAAAAAATATTAAATTTTTGTTAAAATAGCAAAAAAATTAAATATTTAATAAAATAAAAAAAGTATTTATATGCAAATAATATATAAAAATTTATAAAATATTTAAAAAATGCCGCGATAATTATAAATTAGTTTTATTAACGGCATTTTAATTAACTAAAGCTTAAAAAAAATCGATTTTAAAAAAAACGCCTAAAAAATTTTAATTAAAATTTATTAAAGCAGCTTGCGCTGCTTGTACTTTTTTTTTTTTTTTTTTTTTTTTTTACTTAAAAATTTTTGTTTTTTTTTAATATGTTTTAATTTATCTAGTTTATTTAAAAACTAAAGTTTTTGCTAAATTATTTATATATTTTTTATTTTTAAAAATTGTTTTTGTGCTTGTAAACGCGTTAATATATTTAATATAAATTAAAAGCTATTTTGCGCACGCTTTAACTTGTTTTTTTTTATTTTTAAGTCGACAATATTTAAATATTATATTATTTATAGTATTTATTAAAACTTTTAAACCGTTACAAAAATAACTAATATAAATATATTTTATATAACAAAAAACGTTTTTTAACATTTTATATATTAATAATTAATCGAAATAACAAAAGTAAAACATAGTTTTATAATTAAATTAATTAATAAAAAAAGAAAAAATAAAATTTTGCTTAGTTTTAATTAAATGGTTAGCTTTTTTAACACGACCAAACATTTTAAAAAAATAATAATAAAAAAAAATTATTTACGAAAAAAAAAATTGTTGGGACAACAATTTTAAAAAAAAAAATATTGTTATAAATATGTGTTAATACAAAAGTGAACTAGGTAACCTAAATGGCAGCTTAATATTTCTTTTTTTTTTTTTGCACTTGTTTTTTTTATGCACTCGTATTTTTTTTTTATTACGTAACTGTTTACTTGGCTTACCAAGCTTATAATAATTTATAGTTTATTAAGTTTATAATGATTTATAGCTTACTAAGTTTACAATAATTTATAGCTTACCAAGCTTGCGGTAATTTAAGCAATTATTATATTTTTTATGTTTATATAGTTATGCATTTTTTTATACTTAGTTATTTGTTTATTTTTGCTTTTTAGCTATTAATTTAAAATCGCTAAATATTAATATATTTATTACTTTAACATTTAATAATATTTTTTGTTGCACAATAATAAAAGTACGATAAATTTTTTTAACGAACACCCGCTAATTTTTATACTGTTACCTGCAAATTAAAAACCCCCGACGAGTTTATTATATTGTTATATAATAAGTTCGTTATATAAGCTAGCAAGCATATTAATATTATGCTATAAGCTTTTATAAGTAACATTTATAAAAAAAACGCGCGCAATATAATAGCAGCAGCAATATATATAATTTAAATATATTATTTTAAGTTAGCAATTTTTGCAACTAAGCATAAAAAGCTTTAAACTGCAAAATTATTATATTAAAAATAATTGTTTATATAATTTTAACTATTAATATATTAATATTGATTTTTTTTTGCGCATTTTGCAAAAACGCATATATTTAAATAAAATTTTAAACATTTATAAAAATAATATTGTTAAAACTAAAAAACAGTAAATAAACAAGCTTTTTATATATGTTTATATAAATTTATATTTGCTGCTGCAAAGCATATTTATTAAATTATATAGCAACAAGCTATAAATATTATTTATGTGCTTTATACACATATATATACAAATTACTATTATTTTTAGCGTATTATAACAATATTTACGCGCTATTTATACACGCGCGTGTAAAACGCCTTAAAAATAATTATACTATATTTAGGTTAATTTATTAAAATAACTTTATTTAAAAAGGTGTGTTAAATTTAATAGTTTTTATAGGCAATTTAAAAAAGCTTATAAAGCTTAAGTAATAAAATCACTATATTACCTAAGCAAAGTGGCGTATATACCCACACCTAGAAAAGCTATAACTAGAGAAAATGCCTTAAAATAAAACAAAAAGAGCCAGAGACAATACAGCGACGAGATCACACTACCATTGAAAATTTAATATTAGTACAGGGGTGAACTAGGTGGCGGCCCAATATTTTTTTTCCTTTTTTCGCACTTGCTTTTTTTTGCGCATTTATGTTTTTTTTTTGTCACGTAACTATTTACCTAGTTTACCAAGCTTACAGTAATTTATAGCTTACCAGGCTTATAGTAATTTATAGCTTACCAAGCTTACGGTAATTTATAGCTTATTAAATTTGCGGTAATTTAAACAATTATTACATTTTTTATGTTTATATAGTTATATATTTTTTTATATTTAATTATTTAATTATTTTTGTTTTTTAGCTATTAATTTAAAATCGCTAAGCATTAATATATTTATTATTTTAACATTTAGTAATATTATTTGTTATATAGTAATAAAAGTATAATAAATTTTTTTAATAAACACTTATTAATTTTTATATTATTATTTGCAAATTAAAAATTTTTAACAAATTTATTATATTTTAATAGTTTTTTAATTAATAAAAATTAATATTGTTATAAATATTAATATTAAAAATTAAAACTAAAAAAAGCATTAAAAAAATATATTTTATTAACATTTAAAAGCAAATAAAAAGAAGCTAAAAACTTTAAATTTTTTTAAAAAATAAAAATAAATTAATTAATTAAATTATAAGCTTCAAAACATAAAATTAAGTTTAAAAAAAACAATTAAAAATATAATTATAATATAAACTAAAAGCAATAATAAAACAAATTTAAGCAGCAAAAATAAAGTTTAAAAATTTTTAAGTAATTTTATAAATAAAAAAAAAAAACAGCAACATTTAAATTATTTATACCAGTATTGTTAGCTTTAAAATTTATTATATTTTTTTTTTTTAGCACTTAAAGTTATTATATTTATTTTACTGCTGTTTTTTTTACAAGCAATTTTAAAAATATTAATTATATTATTAGCAAGTTAAAATATAATTTTATTAGTAATATAAAAAACTTTAACAATATTATAAGCTAGTTAAACTATATAAAAATTAATTATTTAAACTATAATAATTACATTATTAATTTTAAAACTAATAGCTTGATAACCGGCACTTTAAATATTTAAACTAATTATAATAAGCATATTAACATTAAAAAAAGCTATATAAATAGCTTAAAAAAACAATAGCACACTATTTTTATTATTTTTACCATTATTAAAATTAGCAATAATATTAAAACTATTAAATATAAAAAAATTTAAATTTATAGTTCTTAAACTATATAATAAATTTATTAATATAAATATATTTTTAATTTATATATAATTTTATTTAAAATAATATTTATTTTTAATTATAAAAAATAACTAAAAAATAATAGCTATATTGCAATTTTTAACAAAAAAAATATTTAAATAGTTTAAATTAATTTTTAAAAATTTTTTAAAAGTTAATAGCAAAAAAGACTATAAAAAAAAAACAAAAAGAATTTTTATAAATTACAATAAATTTAAAAAACATATAAAAATATTATTTAAAAATATTAAAAAAGTAAAATATATTAAAAAATAGCTATATTAACTTAAGCAAAAAATATAAATATTAAAATATATTATAAAATTTAAATAATTAATAACAATTTTAAAATTATTAAAATTAATTTTATTTTATTTATTTTATAAAAAACTTAAAATATAAATATAAAATAAATTATTTAAAATAAATAAACTAAATAAACTTAAAAAATATATTAATATAACAATTATAATTAATAAAAAATTTTTAATCGGTAGTTTAAAAAAAAAAAACTTTAAAAAAAATTAAAAACTTTTAAAATAATAAAAAGCAAAAAATAAAAAAAATAAATATAATTTAGCAACAATTTTTTAAAAATATATTACAAATTAAATATTTTAACTATAGCAAAAAAAAACATTTTAAAAAAAATTGCTGGTTTAATAAAAAATTAAACAGTTAAAAAAATACTAAAAAAAAAGTTTTTTAGCCTAAAAAAAAAGCAAAAATTATAGCAGTTTAAAATAATAATAAACAATTAAAAAGCAAAAAAAAAAAAAAAAAACTTTTTTAAAAGCTAAATATAATATTGCAATTATTTATTAAAACAATAATTTTATATTAAAATAAAATAAATGTTTTATTTGCAATAGTTTAAAAAATAAAACATGCAAATTTTATTTAAAATTACGTTAATTATTAAAATAAATTAAGCAAAAATATATTTATTATAAAAATAAAAACTGTAAATTATATTTAAAAAAAGCTATTTTTATATTGCGTTAAAATAAAGTTATTTATAAACTTTTATATTAGTTATTTTATAAAAAATATAATTGTTTATAGTATTAATAAGCAAAAAAATAACGCTAAATTTAATTTAGCAAATAATTTAAATAAAAATACTGAAAAAAAAAGTTTATATAATTATAATAAAAAAGATTTTTATAAAAAATAACGCTAAATTTAATTTAATAAACAATTTAAATAAAAACATTAAAAAAAAAGCTTATATAATTATAACAAAAAACTTTTTTATAAAATGTTATTAAAAATATATTTAATATATATAAGTATTAATTAAAGCAAAAAAGCTATAGCGCTAAAATATATATATTATATAGCAGTTATTTATAAACTATATAAACAAATATTTATATTTTTATTAAAGTATAAACAAAAAATTAATAAATATAAATTATATTATTATATTTATAATGCTTTAAAAAATTTAAAAAATAATTTTTAAGCATATAAAAAACATTTTTATATTTAAATTAATTAAAAAACAATTATTTATAAATATTTATGCTATATAAAAATTTATTATAAAATTTACCGAAAAAATGCAAAATTGTAATAAACCTTAAGTTTGTATAAGCGTGGTATAATTAGAGCACCCCGTATAAATTTGTGCTAAATAATAACTAAAAAAATTATTGTAACGTTAGGTAAAAATTATACTAAAGTCGTTAAAAATATTTTTATATAATTATTTTAAAAAGTTATTATATGTTTAAATTAAATTATAAAATAAAACCTAATTAAATATATAAAAAAATTTATTATTATTATATAAACTGTTTTTTTTTTTATTTATATTTAAGTGTTTATTTTGTTTGCTTGTTTTTAAAAAGCAAAACATTTTTTGCTTATTTGTTTTGTTGTGCTTATTACTTTAAGCTTTGTAAAACTTTCGAGCATGTTATATAATTTGCGCCCCGCGTATTACTTTAAGCTTGCGCTTTTTTTTGGTTAATTTTTAGCTTTTTAACTAGCCGATTTATTTGTTAATTTGTAATATTATTTTTTAACTTTTAAAATTATTGTTTTTAATAATTTTTATAAATATATATTTTTTTTTTTTCGTTTTTATATATGTATATTAACTATGTTTAACTTTAAAAAATTAAAATCGCATTAGGGTTTTAACATTTTAGCTTGCGCTAATTTAATTGCTTATATAAGCTTTATAATGTTTTTTTTTTGTTTTTGTTGTATTTTAAAGCAAATTTTATATTATATAGCTTTAAGTTTTAAAAAATATTAATTATACACTAAAGCTTATTATTTTTGCGATATTTTCGGCTTTTTATTTTATAAATATAAAAAATTATTTACTAAAAAAAATAAGCTAAAACAAGCTAAAAAAAAAGCAAAAAAACAGCTTTATATTTTAACAAATTGTTTTATTTATTTGTAAAAACAAAAACGTTTTTTTTAAAAATATAAAATTAAAATAATTTATTATAGCATTAAAAGTGCTAAAGCAATAAAAAAATTTAAACGGTTAAAAGCTAAATAAAAACGCTTATTTAATAAATATATTTGTTTTTTTGCTGCTATAGCAATTTTTGCTTTTATAAACTAAAATGCTTTTAATTTTTTTTTTAGTTAATTTTGCTTTTTTAGCGCTAGTTAATTAAAGTACTGTTAATAAAATTAATTAATTATTTTTGCCGCGTTTTTTAAATTTTTTTTAAATTTTTATATAGTTTTTTATATAAATATTTTTTTTATTTAATTAAATATTTATAAGTTTTTTTGTTTTAACGTAAATTTAATATTTTTTTAATATTGTATATATTTTTATTTAGTTTAACCTTTAGTTTTATTTAAAGTTCGGCGTTTTTAAGTGCTAATTTTAACAAAAAAATATAAAATATTAATTATATTTTAGCTTTTTTAAGCAATTTAAATTAATAATTTATTTTTAAAATAATTTTTTTTATTTTAAAAAATTTAATTTGTTTAAAATTAAGTTTATTGCTTAATCGCTTAATTTTAATATTACGCTTTAAAAAATACACTTTATTTTTTTTTTTTAAAATTAGCTTTAATAATTTATATTTATTGTAATATATTTTTATGCAGTTTTATAAAAATATTAGCTCGTTTTATAATTTCCATTATAAACTAATAATTTTTTTTGCCCGTATTTTTGCGTTAAACGCAAAAATCCCTTAAATTGCCGTTTTAAATTTTTTTAGATTAAATCTGTAATTTGCTTTAAATAATAATATTTTTATTAACTTATTGTTAAAACTATTATATATATATTTTGCTTTTAATAATAATTTAACTTAATTGTTTTACTATTTATTAAAGTAACAGTAAAAATACTGTTTTGAAATTTAATTTAATTGTTTTATTTGTTTATTTATTTATAAATAATAAGCCATAAATATAAAGTGCTTAACTTTTAATATTTTTATTAACAATTAATAAAATTTAAAAGTTATTATTGTTTTTTTATTTGTAATTACTTTTTTTAAAATCTTATATTTATTAAAAATATATTGGGTTATTATATAAACTAAATTTTTTGCCATATTTAATTTTAAGTATAGTATAAAATATTTATATTTTATAAGTTTTTTTACAACAATTAATATTAAATCGTATAATACCTTTATTATTAATTTTTTTAACTTAAGTAGCTTAACGATAAAATTGAACGCAATAAATTTTTAAGCTTTATTAAATTTTTTTTAAGTTATAATAACTTATATAATTTATATCGCGGTGCTTTGCTTTTTTTGCATAAATTACATTTAGTTAATATTTTTTTAATTATATTTTTTATTTTTTTTTAATAAAATGCTTAGTTTTTAATTTTTTAAATAATTTTAAACACTTTTTAATATTCCGCAAATAAATATTCGTAAGCCAATTTAATAAGCTTTTTTTTTAATTTCGGTAATATTTATATTTTATTTTTATAATATAATAAGTTTATAATATCATTATATTCTAGTTTTTTTATATTAAACTAATTAATGTTATTATAATAATATTTAACCGTAATAATTGCTAATATTTTTTGTTTAAATAATTTATAATTTATTTGTATTATAGCTAATATTATTAATTTTTGTTTTGTTTTTTTAAAAAATGTTTAACTTTTTTTTTTTTTTTTTAATAATTATTTTGTCGACTTAAAATATTTGCTTTAACATTTTTTTTTTTTTGATATAAACAATAATAAAATTAAACTGTAAAAAAAACTTTGCTTATTTAATTTATCGTTTGTTTAATATTTTTAATGTTATAAATGTTGCAAAATTTTTATAATCAAAATATATTATTACTAGTTTTTTTAATCTATATAAATAATATTCTCATTTTTTAAATGCTTAGATAATAACTATTAGTTTTTTGTTTAGCAACGTATATCGTGCTACTAGTTTTAAAAATTTTTTCGAAAAAAAAGCTACCGGATATAGTTTTTTATTATTATTTCGTTTATTTAGTTGTTTGCTTATTGCTGCTTCGTAAATATTAACTTTTATTTTAAATTTTTTGTTAAAATTAAATAGTTTTATAACTAAATCGCTTACAATTAAAAATTTAACTTTATTAAAAAATTTTTGTTTTTTGTTTTTTTACTTAAAAATTAAATTTTTTTTTATTAAATTTGTAAAAAGTTTTATATATTTACTAAAACTTTTAATAAATTTTCGGATATAATTTGTAAATTTTATAAATATTTCTATATTATTTGTCGATTTAAATATAAGTTAATTTTTTACTGCTAAAATTTTAAATTTTTAAATTTATACTTTTTTAAAAGTTATTATAAATCCGAAAAAATTAATTTTTTGCGTATAAAATTTGCTTTTTTTAGGGTTTACTTTAAATTTCGCATTTTGCAATGCTTTAAATACTTTTTTTATATGTTTTTAATATTTTTTAAATATTTTAAAGTATATTAATATATTGTTTAAATATATTATTACAAATATATCGATAAATTTTTATATTGCGTCCGTAATTTATGTTTAAAACGTTGCTGATGCGTTAATAAGCTTAAATAACATTATTAAATATTTAAATAACTTTTTAAGCGTTTTAAATGCCGTTTTTTATTTGTTATTTAGCGCTATTTTTGTTTAATAATATATATCGGGTAAATTAAATATTATAAACTATTTTGCTTGCGTTAATTTGTTTTTTATATTATTAATTTTAAGCAATAATTTTATAAATTTAACTGTTTTAAAGTTTATATTTTTATAGTTTACGCAAAATTTTTATTGTTGCTTGCTGTTTTTTTTAAGCTTTTTTAACATTTATAGCACCGGTAATTATATTAATAACGTTAAATGCCGTATAAACTTTTTCGCTAAATTTTTTTTAATATATTTGTTAAGCTTTTATAGCTGTTTTTAATTTATATAATGCAGTAAAAACTTTTTTAACACTGCTTTTTTTTTAAATAAAATTTAATAGTTTTATACTCCGTGCTTTAATAAATAATTGTATGTTTTATTAAATACGTCGCCGTAATTTTTATATTTTAATAATATTTTGCTGTTAAATATTAGCTTAAAGTTTTTAATTATAATGCATATTTGCATATATTGCCCTATAAAATTGCTTAATGTTTGCATTAAAAGCTTTTTAAAAGTTAATTTTTTTTAACATATTTTATTAGAGTTGGCCGGTTTTTTAGTTTATTTTAAAATTGCTTTTTTGCAACCAAAATATTTCCAAAATAATATTGTACCTAAATATTTTTGTAATGTCAAGCATAAGTTTTTTTTTGTGTTTTAAAATGTTAAAAAAAAATGCTGCAGTTTTTTTTAAAATTACTCCGTTGTTATACGCAATTAAATTTTTATTAACGGTTATAAATAAATAAAAGTTGTTTTTAAGCCTCGTTAATATATTTAACCGTTTAATAATTTGTAAAAAAATAAAGCTTGCTTAAGCTTTTATATTAATAAACGCTTATAGCTTATTTTTTTAATATATTAAATCGATTTTAATATATTTGCTTTTGTTAGCTATTATAGCATAAAACATTTTTAGCTTTTAAATTAATCGTTAATTTATTATAACTGCTTTTAATTGTTTTTTAATTTTTTAACCGTTTTTATTTATATTAGCATTTTGTTTATTTGTTGCTAAGCTTTAGTTGCTTTAATTAATACCAAAAATTATATAATCGTAATTTTATTGTTATAATATTTTAGTGTTGCTTGTATTATTAATTTAAAATTTATTTTAATAGTTTGTTTTTTTTTAAATATAAATCGGTTTTACTTAATTTATATCGCGCGTTTTTTAAGTTTTTATAATTTTATAGCTTTTATTTAAGTATATATTTTGCACACGTTGTTATAACATTATTTATAGTTTGTAATTTATAATATACATTTTGTTAGCTATTATAAATTTATTTTAAATATTGCAAACCCGTTTTACTTTTAATAAATAATTACTACTTTTTTTATGTCGCTTTTATAATAAAATTGCTATAGTATATTGTTATTTATTTGTTTTAAAAACTATATATATTTAAGTTTTTTTTAAATATGCGTTAAATATTAATAAATTATACAGTTTATTTAAAAAATATTTTTATATTATTTATTTTTTAGTTATAATTTTTTTGGCTTTTTATATCGCATAGTTTTATTATAATAATATTTTTCGGCGATTAGCCGTATTATTTCGCCTAAATTTTTATTAACATTTATTTCGGCTTTTACGATAAAAATATTGTTATATATTTATATATTTTTTAAAAATGCTTATATTTTATAATTAAATATAGCTTTAAAACTATTTGCATTTGCGTTTTTTGCTTTTTATACTTAGCGCTTACGTTTTATTAATTTTTTACGTTAAATATATTTTTGCTGTATAAATTTTACTACAGCATTTTTTATTTATTTTTATTTAGTTTAGTAATTATATTGCCGAAATATGCAATTTTATTTTTTTAAATATTTATTGCTTTTAAGCTAATTTAATTTTTTAACTAATTTTTTGCCTCGCAAAATTGCAAATGCTTTGTTAATTTTTATAACGCTTTTAATTAATTTTAGTTTTTTATAGTTATTATTTTTTTTACGTTTATTTATTTTGCGTAGCTATTATATTTATTACAATTAATTATATTGCAAATGCATTTATTTTATTTTGCTTGTTTCGATTGCTTTATTGCTAAATATACTAAATATACCTGTTTTTTTTTGTACGTGTTATAACTAAATATATTTTTAATATATTATTGCTAATTTAAAGTTTATTAATTGCTAATTTGTAATATTGCAATTATTATTGCAAAAGCTTGTTTAAACTTTTTAAATCTTTGTTATTTTTTAAGTTTTTTGCAATTTTTAGCGTAATATTTTTTTTAATTATAATTATAACATTTAATTTTGCTTAAGTTTTGCTTTTTAACAACTGCATTAAATTTTATTAGTTTTAAATAAGTTTTAATTGCTGTTAATTTTTAAGTTTTTTTTTTTTTTACGTTTAATATTTAGTTATTTTAGTTTTATTAAAACTTTTAAAATTATCGTTTATATAAACAATTATTAATTTTAATTGCTTTTGCAATAAATTTTTTTAAATTGTTTTTTTTTTCGTTTTGGTATAATTTATTTTAAACTTTAGTTTTAAATCCGTTAAAAAAATCGTTATTATTATATTGTTATTAATTTATTTAGTTTTTATATATTGCTTGCGAAATTTTATTGCGTATTTATATGCCGCTTTAATTTAAATTAAAGCTATTAGCTTTTGTTTAATTTATTTGACTTTTTTTAGGTTTTTATATATATTAGTTATTGCTTTTTTAAACTTTTTATATTTAGCGAAAATGTCGTTAATTATAGTGCGGCAATTATTTTTATTAGCATTTTTTAAGTAATTATTTATAATAAATTAAAACTATTTTAACGTATTACCTGTAAAATATTTCGCAATTATTATTACTTTTTCCGCGTTTATAATAAAATTTAATTTATAGTATTGCAAATATATTTTAACCTGGGTTAAAAATTTTTTTAATTAATTTTGCAAACTATTAAATTTTTTTAGCTTAACTAGTTTAAAAAACTTGGGTTTAAAAATATTAATTAATTAATTTTTAAGGTGTTTGTTTTAATGCTTTAATTATTGGATTTTTTTTTGTAGCTTGTTAAGTAAATGCTATACTATTACAGGTGTTAAGTTTAATTGTTTTATTAAAGCTATAGTAATTTTTTTAATGATTTTAAACACTAATTAAATAATAATTTAAAATATAACAAACTTTAAGTTTATATAAGCGTGGTATAATTAAAGCACCCCGTATAAATTTGTGCTAAGTAATAATTAAAAAAATTATTATAACGTTAAATAAAAATTATACTAAAGTTGTTAAAAATGTTTCTATATAATTATTTTAAAAAATTGCTATATTTTTAAATTAAATTGTAAAATAAAAACTAACTAAATACATAAAAAAACTTATTATTATTATATAAACCGTTTTTTTTTTACTTATATTTAAATGCTTATTTTGTTTGCCCGTTTTTAGGTAGCAAAACACTTTTTGCTTACCTGTTTTGTTGTGTTTATTACTCCGAGCTCTGTAAAATTTCCGAGCACGTTATATAATTTGCGCTCCGCGCATCACCTTAGGTTTGCGCCTTTTCCTGGTTAGTTTTTAGCCTTTTAACTAGCTAATTTATTTGTTAGTTCGTAACAAAAATTATAAAAAATATTATTTATAAAAAATTTAAAAAGCAAAAATAAAAATAAAAAACTATTTATAAATAGTTTAAAATTATTAAAGCAAAAATTTTAAAATATATTATATTTAATTAAAAAAAATAATATTAATATATAAATAATTACTGCAAAAAATATGCAATAAAAAAAGCAAAAACTTAAAAACTTATTAAATTTAAAAAATAAAAATTAAAAAATAAACTAAATTTTTGTTAAAAAACAACAAATAACTATAAAAATTAAAATTTTATAAAAAACTTAGTGTAAAAAAAAAACCAATTAAAAATTTCGATTAAAATTAATAAAAAACGGTATAATATATAAATTAACTTTAAAGTATAAATTAATATTATATTTTTTAAAATTGCAAAATAAAATTAAATTTTTTAAAAATATAAAATAAAATTTTATAAAATTATTACGTTTAATAAAAATAATTTTAATTATAATAATAATTAAATATTTAAAAAAATTAAATTTTTTATTATATTTATATAAAAATATAAAAAACAAATTATATTAAATATTGCTAATATTTTTAATTATAATATTGTTTTAAAAATGCTATAGTTAAAATTTAGCAATTTAATTATTTAATAAAAATTTAAACAAAATTACATGAAAAAAATAAAACAAGCAAAAATTATAAAAAAAATAGAAAAATATATTACAAATAAAATTTTAAAAAAATATTTAAAATTTAAAAATTTGTTTAAAAAAAAAAAACTATTAAAATATAGTTTTTAAAACTATAAAATATTTATTAAAAAAAAACGAAAATTTATTTTTTATAAAATTTATTATATAAACTTATAAAAAGCTAAAGCATTAAAAAATATTTTAATTAAAATGTAGCAAAAAAATTTATTTAAAAATTAATATTATTAGCTAAATATTTAATAATAATAGTATTTAAAATTAAAAACAATAAATTTTAACTAAATAAAAATAAAAACTTAAAGTTTTAAATAATAGCAAATTATTAATTATTAAATAACGTTATTATATTAAATAAACATTTTTTTATATTAATGTTAACAATAAAAAAAAATATTAATAAAGCAAAATAATATATTATAATAAATATGCTAAATAAATATTATATAATTTGCATAGCAAAAAAAAAAAATAAAAAATAGCAATACAAACAATTTATAAATTTTATAAATATTTTATTATGCTAAAAAAATTATAAAATATATTGGCTAGTTTTTAACAAATAATAATAATAATATTTAAAAAAGTTATTAATAAATTTATATTTATAAATTTAAATAATATGTTAATTTATTTTAATATTTTAAAAAAATATAAAAAATATATAAAATTAATATTAAAAATATTTTAAAACATAAAACTATAATTAAACATAAAAAAATATAAATAGCACATATAAAAAGTTAATTTTTTAAAATATATAATTACTTTAAAACAAATTTAAATATAACAATTTAAAATTAAAACAATATATAACTAAAAATTTTTTAATTTAGCTACAGTTTTAAATACATAATAAATATTAAAATCTTTAAACTATATTTAATTATTAATTAAAAATTTTAATAAATTAGTTTAAAAACTTATTAAATATATAATAAAAAAATATAAACAAAAATATTTTTAATATTAAAAAAAGCTAAAAAAACATTTAAGCAATTAAAATTTTAAATAATATTTAATTTAATAATTAAATTGTTTAATTTATTTAAAAAAAAAAACTGAAAATAAATGTATTAAATAAAATAATTGCTAAAATATTTAAATAATTAAAAAAAAACAAAAAAATAGCATTTAATAGTTTATTATTTAAAAGCATTAAAAAATGCAGCATTATAATATTTAATTTATAATAAAAAACTTTTAATAATTATTATAGCATTTAAAAAATAAAAACTTTTTTTTATAAAAATAATAAAATTTATTAAAATTTATTTAAATTATAAAAATTTAATTTAATTTATAACAATTTAAAAAATTAATAAATAATATAAAAATTAAATCATTTTTTTATTTTAATTTAATTTTAAAATATATTATATTAAAAAAAAAATCTTTAAGCAAACATTTTTAATAAACGCGAAATAAAAAAATTTAAAATTTAATATAATTTTTAAAAATTTATTAGCAAAATAATTTAAACAAATTTAACAATAATATAATTAGCAAAATCGGGCTAAAATATAAAATTTATTATAAAAAAATTTATTTACTGGTAAAATTACACTATAACTTTATTAAAAAATTTTATAAGCATTTTTTAAATAAATATTAAAAAATAGCTAAAATAATATATAAGCTATAAAAAAAATATAATTTTTTAAAACTAAAAAAAACTGTTAAAATATTATTAAAAAATGCAATATTTGCGCTAAAATTAAATTTGCACAATATAAACTATATAAATTATTTTAACTAATATAAATATTTAATTAAGTATAATATATTATTGCTTAAAATTTTATTACCAAATTATTTTTATTAACAAATTTAATAACAAAAATATAATATAATATAATATAAATTATTATAAATCGATTTATAAAATATATATATTTTTTATTTTTTAAAACAAATATAACTGCAAAATAATTTATATATATTTTTATTTAATAATATTTTAATAAGCATAAAATATTAAATAAAATTATTTTTAACTAAAATAAGCTATTTATATTAAAGTTTAAAAATATTTTTTTAAACAAATAAAAATAAAATTTAAACTTTTAACTGCATATTATTTTTAAATAAATAAACAAATAAAAAAACTAAATTAAACATTTAAACAATATTTTTAAAGCTATATTAATTATCAGCAAAATAATTAAATAAAACATTTATTTATAGCATAAATTATATATAATATATTTATTAATAAGAAAATAAATATATTTTTGCATAAAATAATATATAATAAACAAGCAAAAATTAAAAAATTAAAAAAAATTATTTATAAAAATATTAATTATTTTAGCTATAGTTTTTAAAGCTAAAATAATTATAATTAAAATTAAAATAATTTAAATTAAATTGCAAGCTTAACTTTAATTTTTATAATAACAAATAGCAAAATATTATAACAAAAAAAAAAACTAAAAAATTAATTTTAATAAAAAAAAACAAAATTTATTTATTATATCAAAAATAAAATGCGATATTAAAAATATTATAAATTAAAATAAAACACTTAAACAATAAATTAAATTTTAAAAACCTTAATTTTTTTAATTAATTACCGATTATTATTATTAAAAATAATGCAAATTTATTTAGTTTTTTATATTTTTTTATTTAAACAAGCGCTAAATAATATATTTTTTAAAACACAAATTAAAATTAAAATAAAATAAAATATTTATAAAGTTAAAAAAATATTAAATTTTTGTTAAAATAGCAAAAGAATTAAATATTTAATAAAATAAAAAAAGTATATATATATAAATAATATATAAAAATTTATAAAACATTTAAAAAATGCCGCAATAATTATAAATTAGTTTTATTAATAATATTTTAATTAATTAAAGCTTAAAAAAAAGTCGATTTTAAAAAAAATATTTAAAAAATTTTAATTAAAATTTATTAAAGCAGTTTATGCTGCTTATGTTTTTTTTTTTTTTTTTTTTTTTTTTAAAAATTTTGTTTTTTTTTAATACGCTTTAAATTATTTAGCTTATTTAAAAATTAAAATTTTTATTAAATTATTTATATATTTTTTATTTGTAAAAATTATTTTTACGCTTGCAAACATGTTAATTTATTTAATACAAATTAAAAACTATTTTGCGTACGTTTTAATTTATTTTGCACAAAAAAAATTGTTGCTCCGCTTATTTGTTTTTATTTTTAAGTTAACAATATTTAAATATTATATTGTTTATAATATTTATTAAAATTTTTAAACCGTTATAAAAATAATTAGCATAAACGCATTTTAGATAACAAAAAACATTTTTTAATATTTTATATATTAATAATTAATTAAAGCAACAAAAAAAATATAATTTTATAATTAAATTAATTAATAAAAAAAGCAAAAATAAATTTTTGCTTACTTTTAATTAAACAATTAATTTTTTTAATATAACCAAATATTTTAAAAAAATAATAATAAAAAAAAATTATTTACGGAAAAAAAAATTGTTAAAATAACAATTTTAAAAAAAAAATATTGTTATAAATATATATTAATATAAAAATAAACTAAATAGCAGCTTAATATTTTTTTTTTTTTTGCATTTGCTTTTTTTTGCGCATTTATATTTTTTTTTTGTTATATAACTATTTATTTAGCTTACTAAGCTTATAATAATTTATAGTTTATTAAATTTACAATAATTTATAGCTTATTAAGCTTACAATAATTTATAGTTTACCAAGTTTACGGTAATTTATAGCTTATTAAATTTGCAGTAATTTAAACAATTACTACGTTTTTTATATTTATATAGTTATATATTTTTTTATATTTAATCACCTGTTTATTTTTATTTTTTAGCTATTAATTTAAAATCGCTAAGCATTAATATATTTATTATTTTAACATTTAGTAATATTTTTTATTGCACAGTAATAAAAATATAATAAACTTTTTTAACGAACACCCGCTAATTTTTATATTATTATTTGTAAATTAAAAACCCCCGACGAGTTTATTATATTATTATATAATAAATTTGTTACAAATATATAAATATAGCTTTAATTATTCAAGGGAAAATTTGTGAGAATAAATTAATTATAAATAAAAATAACATATCGTGCAAATTAAACAAGCTAAAAAAACAGCCTTTAATTAGTTTGACTGCTTTAAACGGCTATTCCTGGCGATTTAGCTTGGTTTAGCTAACTCTTGTATTTAATTTCGCTTGATTTCTCGACTAAGTAAGTCAAGTGATTTTAACTGTCGCTTTTGGTCGCTTTCGGTAGGTCGATATAGGGTAATTTGGTCGCGGTCGCAGTCGTAATAGGTCAATTCGTCTGGCTGGGTGAGGTTATCGCGGTATGTCAGTTGTATAGGTAGGTCAACGCGGTTAACGCGGTTAACGCAGCCAACGCGAACTGTTGGATTTGGTGGTTTTTATGGGCGACCTAAATGAGCCTGTAAGGCCTAAGTGAGAAAATCACCACATTACCTAAGCAAAGTGGCGTATAAGGTGTGGCTAGGCCAGTGTGGCGTACATACTTATACCTAGAAAAGCTGTAACTAGAAAAAATGCCTCAAAATAAAACGGAAAGCCAGAAATAATACAGCGACAAAATTATATTACTACAAAAAATTTAACAATTAAAAGTTTTATTATTTTTTATATTTTATTTAAAGCGATTTAAAAGTATTAAAATGATAAAATCGCTATAATATTAAATTAAACCGCTATTATTTTTAAATTTTCAAACGATTTTTTTTTGTAAAAAAAAAAACTTTGCCGCTATAGCCCGGAGCTAAAATTTATAAAAATATATAGCTTTTAAAAATTAAGCTTTATAGCTTACAAAGCTAAAAGTGCTAATTTTTAAAAATTATTTTTTAGCAAATTTAAATATTAAGTTTAATAAAGCTACGGTTATTAATTTTATCGTACTAGCTAAAACGTTTTTTTAAGCCGCTAAACAAAAGTTTAATGCTTTTTTAAAGCACTATAATTTTTACCAAACTAAAGTTGCCAAGTTTTCTAAGTAAATGCAAAAAATTATATATTTAAATTATAAGCTTATTTATATGCGTGCTGTTTAAACTATTAATTAATAATATAATAATTTTAAAAAGCTTAGTGTTGTAGCTTAAAAAATACTTAAGTTTAAATATAAATATAAATATAAACAATTTATAACAAATACCGCTAAAAAACTTATTAAAAACTTTACTAAATGGTTAAATAAATAGCTTTATAAAATTTTTAAAGCTTATTTAAAAAATACCAAAAACAAAAAAAAATAAACGCTTTTAAGCTTATTATTAATTTAAATAAAGCTTTTTAGTATATATATTTAGCGTAAGCTATTTTGTTTTAAAATATTAATAGCTAAGCTATTATAAATAACATTTTAAATTATTATATAATTGCTACTAAATTTTGCTAAAAATTTATTATATTAAGCATATTATAACTTACCGAAAAAATTATTAAAAAAAAAGCTTTTTATATAGCAAAATTTATAAATAAACAAGCAAAAATAAGCAAACTTAGCAACAATATAAACGAAAAGCGCTTATACTAAATTTGCTAAAAAAAACAAGCTTATAATAAACAAATAAATTTTTTTTAATAAAATCGTTAGCGGAAAAAAAGCTTTTAAAATATTTTTAATAAGCGCTTTTGCGCAAACATTAAAACAAAAGCTAAACAAGCTAACTTAAATATATTTAACTATATAATGTATAATAAACGCTATTTAATTGCTCTTTGCTAATATGTTTTTTTAAAGCTTTGCTTTAAAACTTAGCAAATAAATATTTAAGTTAAAAAAAAAGCAAAAATAAAAATAGCTAGCAAAAAAAGCGTTTAACAAGCGGTAAAAAAAGCGTAATAATAAAACCAAAAAAAAAAAGTTAAATTTAAAATTTTCGCTAAACACCAATTAAAAAATTAACTAATAAAACTTTTTATAGCGCATATAGCAAGCTTTTTTTATGTATTAAAAAAATCGCTAAATTTTATATATTAAAAAATTGCGCTATAGTAAATTTTAAATTAAATATTTATATATTTAACTAAAAACAAGAATTTTTAAATATAAAAAATATGAATTTAAAAAATATAATGCTTGTTAAAAATAATGTGCTTTTTATACAAAACTAAAAAAAAATCGATATTAAAGCAATAAGCTTTAAAAGCTTTATTATATACCGGTTATATAATATAATTTACTGCTTAAATATAGTTATAAAGCTGGTGTTTTTGCAAATTTTAAATTAACTAAAAGTTTATTAAAATAATAAGCTAAAGTTCGATTAATTAAAACACCGGTAAAAAAAGCTTTTGTATTTATTAATTTGTATATATAAGCAATATGTTATAAAACATTTACTTACAAAAATTACCGAACGAGCTTTTTATATACGGCGGAATTTTTTAAACTTTTATACTAAAAAATTAAAGTTTAAAGCAAGCTTATACCGCTAGTATTAGCGGCTTAAATATATAAAGCTAAAACTTTTTAAATAGCTACTTTTTTATACCGAAAAAATAACGATTATTTTTTGCTTTAAGGATAAAATTTAAACAGCTAAATATATAGCATATAGCAAATTAAAAATTTGCCGCTATATAATATAAAACGTTTGCTTAAAGGTTACCGAGGCTAAAAATCGATTAACAATTAATTTTTATAAGTTTAACAATTTTTCCGACAATAATAAAAAGCTTTAAAAAATTATGCTTGTTATAAACCGATATTTTAAATATATTTAAAATTATTATGCCGATAATAAATACGCTAGCATTATTTAAAAAAATTTTAAAAACTATATTAAGTATATTCACTTTTATTTTAAAGCTAAAATAAAAATAATAAAGTGCAATAATAAAATATTAAACATTAAATAAAATATTTTAAAGCTTGCTAATTATTTTTACCGCGTTTACGGCACTAAAATAAAGCTTTTTTTTTTGCACACACAAAATTTTAACAGTAGCGCTAAAAAAATAAAAGCTATTATTAAATACTAAGCGAGCTCGATAAAAAATAATTACAAGCTTTCGATTTTTTTATAGCTAAAAATAATATAAACAGTAATATATTTATATAACCGTACGCTAAAAAAAATAAACAAGTGGCAGCTTTTTACGAAAAATTTTATTTATATTTTAATAATTTACAAAACATAATTAATTATAAACAAAAGCTATTTATAGCACATTTGCAGGTATATAGTTATATAGCATTTGCTATAACTACTAAAGCTAAATTATAAAAAAAAAAGCGCCGAAAATTTAATTTAAAAGCTTAAATAAAATATTTAATAAGCTATTAATTTATTAATATATATTAAATTTAGCTACTTTAAAAAAATCAAGTTATTATTACTAAAAATGTTATTTTTAACAAAAACGAATTTTTTAATAGCAATAAAAACAATTTTTAAAACAATTTTTTTAAAATAAGCTAAAAAAAATATAAAACGCTGCTAAATAAAATAAATTATTAAATAGCCGCTAAAATAAATAAAAAAATAACTCGAAAACAAAAAAATAACAAATTTTTTAATATAGTATTTAAAAGCGCGGCTAAAAATATTAACAAAGCTAAAAATAAAAAAAATTTAAGCAATAATAAGCTTATAAACTAAAACTAAAAAAAGCTTAATAAAAGCAATTATTTAATAACAAATTTAACGTTTAAGCTATAATTGCTAACATTACTAAAATTTTTAAAAGCAGCACTGCTAAATTTAATTATAGCTAGCTTAAAATTATTAAATTTAAGTTTAAAAAGCGATTTTTTTATACCTATAGCACTAAATTACTTTAATTTAATATTTATAAATTTTTTTTTAAATAAATAACTTGCTTTAACGCGGCAAAATTATATAAAAATATGCTAATTAACAAAAAAAATATTTTAAAAGCTAGGCGTAATAAACTGCTAAAAACTTTTAAAAAATTTTATAGCAATTAACTATAGCTATTAAATTTTATTAAAAGCTTTGCTGCTAAAAAAAAAAAAGCTTTTAATAAAGCTTATTATATATTTTGCAACTAATTATAGCTATTAAATTTTAATAACGGTAAAACAGCAAACTATTATAGCAAAATATAGCTATTAAATTTTAAACACCTTATTAATAAAAAAAAAAGCCTTTAAGCTAGTTAACAAATATTTAAAAGCTTAAAAAAATAACAAATATATATGTTAAAAAAAAAAGCTTTTAAGCATATTAACAAGTATTTAAAAGCTTATTTACTTAAATTTTTTAAAAAAAAAAAATATATATAAGCAAAATTTATTATTGCCGCCAAAGTAGCACCGCAAATTTAAAACTTATTTATTAAAAAATTATTTTTAAAAAGCTAAATATATTTATTTATAAAGCTATAAAAAAATAAAAACTTAAAAAAAATTATTTAAAAGCTTGTTATAAAAAAAGCTTACTTTAAATTATATATAAATTTACGTATATAAATTTAATAAGCATAAATGTTATAATAAAAATAAAGCCCGGCTAATAGTACGAAAAAATTAACAGCTTAACAACAGCAAAAACATGATTTATGCTAGCATTTTAGCAAATAAATTTTTTAAAACGTTAATAGCTATAGCAGCTAAATTTAACTTTAAACTAAAGCAATATAATGCTATAAATGCTTTTATTAACGCTAAATTAAACAAAAAAATTTATAGATAAATATTACCTAGTTATTAAAAGCTAAACATTATTTTTAAGCTATTGCAAGCTTTATATAAGCTATAAAAATTGCTTTTACTATAGCAAAAAAAGCTTTTTAAATTATTATAAAAAATAGGTTTTTTACCGATATTTTATAAATTTTGCTGTTATTCCCGTTAAAAAATGCTATTATTTATATATATTAACGATATTATATTAGCTTACGATAAAAAAAGCCAAAAAATAACCGATAAAATAATTGTTAGCTTAAAATAATAATATAACTTAACCGGTAAAAATAATTTACAATAGTTTTTAAAAATAAAAATAATCCGAAATTAAGTTAAACAGCTATTATAGCTTTTTTAAGCTTTATATATTAAAAAAATCGCTAAAATGCGAAATATTACTTTTATTATTTATGTAAGCATGTTAATGCAAACAGAAAAACTTTTTTTATATAAAAAAAAAGCGTTACCGAAAAATATTTACCGGTACTAGCAAAAAACCGGCTTTATTTTATTTGTTGTAATAATTATACGTTTAAATATAACGTTTAAAGCTTTAAAATTAGCCTAATTTAATTATAACTTTTTTTTCAAGCATTATAAAACAGCTAACAAGCTTTTTACCTATTTATTATTTATTTAAAAATATATATTGCAATTTAAAAATAAAAATAATTTTATAATAGCTAGCAATATTTTTTTTGCAAATAATATACTAAATAAAAAAAGTTTTTAAGCTTATATTATAAAGCTTTTTAAAAAAGTTATTAAATAGCAATTAAACAAACAAAATATAGTTATTATTTTTACTATTAAAGCTAAACTTTTTGTTTTAGCACAAATAATTAAAAAAGCTATATATATAAACTAATTTATTAATAAGCTAAAAATTACGTTAAAAAATTAGCATATTTAAATATTATGCGATAATTAGCAAATTATAAGCTTAATTACTAAAAAAATAACTTTGCTATATATTAAATTATATTATATCGATATTTATAATTATTAGCTATGCTAAAAAATTAAAAATAAAATTATTTTAGTAAAATATATATTTATTAATAATATAATTGCTAATAAATTAACAAAAGTTTTATTAACGCAAAAATAAAATATATTTTTTAATTAGCTTAAATTAATTAAGCTGCTAAAAAATAATAAAATAGCTTTAAGTTTATTTTTGTTTGTTAATAAGCTTAAAAATAAATTAATTAGCAAAAAGTTTTTTAACTAAATATTTAAAATATAAAAATTAAAAAATAAATTATAAATTATAAATTATAAACTTGACATAAAAATTATAAAAAACAAAAAGAAAAAACTTTTTAATTGCTTAAAAATTATTTAAACCGAAAAAATTATTAAATTAATTATTTTAAAAAATTATTAATTAATTATTTCAAAAAATTATAAATTAATTACTTTAAAAAATTATAAACTTATTATTTAAATAACTAAAGCTTACTTTTTTTCTTTTTTTTTTTTTATTTCGGTTAAATTTAAAAGCGTGCAAGTTATAGTTTGCACTGCTTAAATATACGCTTAAAACGCACTAGCGACAAAAATGTCGCGCAAAACACAAGCGGCACAGCAAATATCAGCAGGCTTATTATTTGTTAACTAGCTAATACGCAACGCAATTATAGTAAATAAATAAATTTATAAAAGCTTATAAAAATATTTTAAAATATATCGCTAATAGCAGTTTTTATTTTTTATAGTTTTAAAATATTTGCTAATAAAGCAGCTTTAAAAAATATTTTGCACGCAGCATAAATAAAGCGTTTTTTTTTAAATTTTCGAAAAAGCTAATCGGCTGCAGCAACAAAAACAAGCACGCAAGCTACTTGCTAAAACAAAAGCTAAAAATAAAGCGGCAGCAAAAACAGCAGCAGCAATAATAACGTACAACAAAAGCACCAGCAGCAAAACAAGCAATATAATAATTATTTACCCGAAAACAATAATAAAAATGCTAAACAAACTTAGCGAAAAATTACTTAGCAAAAATATAGCACTAATAGCAATAGCGCTAAAGCGCGTTTTACGCAAAAACGTAATAAAAGCAGCAAAAATACGAGCAGCCAAAGCGTAAACAAGCAAAAAGCGGCCAAAAAGCTTTACTACAATCGGGCGCAAGCGCAAACGCAGCAGCAAGCAAGCCAAAATATTTTTGTTGCTAAAAAACAAATCGAACAAGCTAACAAGCATGTTAATATTATGCTATAAATTTTTGTAAGCAATATTTACAAAAAAAACGCGCGCAATATAATAGCAACAGCAATATATATAATTTAAACGTGTTATTTTAAATTAGCAATTTTTGCAATTAAGCATAAAAAACTTTAAACAGCTAAACTATTATAATAAAAATAATTATTTATATAATTTTAATTATTAATATATTAATATTAATTTTTTTTTGTGCATTTTGCAAAAGCGCATATATTTAAGCAAAATTTTAAATATTTACAAAAACAATATTATTAAAACTAAAAAATATTAATAAACAAGCTTTTTATATATGTTTATATAAATTTATATTTATTATTGCAAAATATATTTATTAAATTGCATAATAACAAGCTACAAACATTATTTATATATTTTATATATATATATATACAAATTGCTATTATTTTTAGCGCATTATAACAATATTAACGCGCCACTTATATATGCGCGTGCAAAGCGCTTTAAAAACAATTACGCTATATTTAAATTAACTTATTAAAATAATTTTACTTAAAAAAGTGTGTTAAATTTAATAATTTTTATAGGCGATTTAAATAAGCTTATAAAGTTTAAATAAAAAAATCACTATATTATTTAAGAAAAGTGGCGTATAAAATATAGCTAAGCTAGTGTGGCATATATATTTACACTTAAAAAAACTATAACTAGAAAAAATGCCTTAAAATAAAACGGAAAGCTAAAAACAATACAGCGACAAAATTATATTACTATAAAAAATTTAACACAAACGTGTTAAACAATAGTTTAACTTAATTTAATTAAACTAGCGTTATTAATTAAATTAATAAAATAAAATTTTAAAGCTGTGAATTTGCTAAAAATACCTTATATAAAACATGTAAAAATAAAAATTACTTAAAAATAATTAAAATTATTTATAAATAGTTAAAAAAACATAGATATTTTTTATTTAGTTTGAAAATAATTTTAAAAACTGTTATGTTGCTTAGTTTAAACAAATTAATTGCAAATAAAATTAAATATTTTTTAATTTCCTTAACATATTAAATAAAAAGTGCTATTAACACCTGTTAAATTTTTTAATAATAATGTAATTTTGTTGCTATATTGTTTTTAGCTTTTTTTTTTATTTTAAAGCATTTTTTTTAGTTATAGCTTTTTTAGGTGTGGGTATATACGCTATATTAGCTTAGCCACACCTTGTACGTGTTACAAATATGTGTTGGTATAAGGGTGAACTAGGTGGCGGCCCAATATTTTTTTTTTTCCGCACTTGTTTTTTTTTGCGCACTCGTGCTTTTTTTTATTACGTGACTATTTACCTGGCTTATTAAGCTTATAGTGATTTATAGCTTATTAAATTTATAATAATTTATAGTTTATTAAGCTTATAATAATTTATAGCTTATTAAGCTTGCAATAATTTAAGCGATCACTATATTTTTTATGTTTATATAGTTATATATTTTTTTATATTTAATTGCTTTTTTGTTTTTATTTTTTAGCTATTAATTTAAAATTGCGAAGCATTAATATATTTATTATTTTAATATTTAGTAATATTTTTTGTTGCATTGTAATAAAAATACGATAAATTTTTTTAACAAATATTTGTTAATTTTTATATTATTATTTGCAAATTAAAAACTTTTAACGAGTTTATTATATTTTAATAGCTTTTTAATTAATAAAAATTAACATTGTTATAAATATAGGTATTAAAAAATAAAACCGAAAAAAGCATTAAAAAATATATTTTATTAATATTTAAAAATAAATAAAAATAAGCTAAAAACTTTAAATTTTTTTAAAAATAAAAATAAATTAATTAATTAAATTATAAGCCTGAAAATATAAAATTAAGCTTAAAAAAAACAATTAAAAATATAATTATAATATAAATTAAAAACAGCAATAAAATAAACTTAAGCAGCAAAAATAAAGTTTAAAAATCTTTAAAAAACCTTATAAAAAAAAATAGCAATTTTTAAATTATTTATACCAGTATTATTAATTTTAAAACTTATAATATTTGTTTTTTTTTTTTAATATTTAAAATTATTACATTTGTTTTACCGCCGTTTTTTTTACAAGCGATTTTAAAAATATTAATTATATTGTTAATAAATTAAAGCATAATTTTGCTAATAATACAAAAAACTTTAATAATATTATAAACTAGCTAAATTATATAAAAACTAGTTATTTAAACTATAGTAATTATGTTATTATTTTTAAAACTAATGGTTTAATAACTAGTATTTTAAATATTTAAACTAATTATAACAAGTATAATAATATTAAAAAAAACTATATAAATAGCTTAAAAAAACAATAGCATATTATTTTTACCATTTTTATTATTAAAGTTAGCAACAATATTAAAATTATTAAATATATTAAAATTTAAATTTATAGCTTTTAAACTATATAATAAATTTATTAATATAAATGCATTTTTAATTTATGCGCGATTTTATTTAAAATAATATTTATTTTTAATTATAAAAAATAATTAAAAAATAATAGCTATATTGCAATTTTTGTCAAAAGAAATATTTAAATAGTTTAAGTTAATTTTTAAAAATTTTTTAAAAGCTAACAATAAAAAAAATTTAAAAAAAAAAACAAAAAAATTTTTTGCAAATTATAGCAAATTTAAAAAATATATAAAAATATTATTTAAAAATATTAAAAAAGTAAAATATGCTAAAAAATAGCTATATTAATTTAAATAAAAAATTTAAGCATTAAAATATACTGTAAAATTTAAATAATTAATAGCAATTTTAAAATTATTAAAATTAATTTTATTTTATTTATTTTATAAAAAATTTAAAATATAAATATAAAATAAATTAAATAAAATAAATAAATTAAATAAATGTAAAAAATATATTAATATAGCTATTATAATTAATAAAAAAATTTTTAATCAATATTTAAAAAAAAAAAAAACTTTAAAAAAAAATAAAAATTTTTAAAACAATAAAAAGCAAAAAATAAAAAAAATAAACCTAATTTAATAGCAATTTTTTAAAAATATATTATAAATTAAATATTTTAACTATAGCAAAAAAAAATATTTTAAAAAAAGTTACTAGTTTGATAAAAAATTAAATAGTTAAAAAAAATATTAAAAAAAAAAAAAGATTTTAACTTAAAAAAAAAGCAAAAATTATAGCAGTTTAAAATAATAATAAATAATTAAAAAGTAAAAAAAAAAAAAAACTTTTTTAAAAGTTAAATATAATATTGCAGTTATTTATTAAAACAATAATTTTATATTAAAATAAAATAAATGTTTTATGTATAACAGTTTAAAAAATAAAGCATGCAAATTTTATTTAAAATTGCGTTAATTATTAAAATAAATTAAGCAAAAATATATTTGTTATAAAAACAAAACTATAAATTATATTAAAATAAAGCTATTTATAAATTTTTATATTAGTTATTTTATAAAAAATATAATTGTTTATAGTATTAATAAGGAAAAAATAATGCTAAATTTAACTTAATAAATAATTTAAATAAAAATACCGAAAAAAAAAACTTATATAATTATAATAAAAAATTCTTTTATAAAATATTACTAAAAGCATATTTAATATATATTAGCATTAATTAAAGTAAAAAAACTATAGTGCTAAAATATATATATTATATAGCGGTTATTTATAAACTATATAAATAAACGTTTATATTTTTATTAAAATATAAACAAAAATTAATAAATATAAGCCGTATTATTATATTTATAATACTTTAAAAAATTTAAAAAATAATTTATAAATATATAAAAAGCATTTTTATATTTAAATTAGTTAAAAAGCAATTATTTGTAAATATTTATACTATATAAAAGTTTATTATAAAATTTATCGAAAAAATGCAAAACTATAAAAAATATTATTTATAAAAAACTTAAAAAACAAAAATAAAAACAAAAAATTATTTATAAACAATTTAAAATTATTAAAGCAAAAATTTTAAAATATATTATATTTAATCGGAAAAAAAAATAGTATTAATATATAAATAACTACTGCAAAAAATATGCAGTTAAAAAAGCAAAAGCTTAAAAATTTGCTAAATTTAAAAAATAAAAATTAAAAAACAAATTAAATTTTTATTAAAAAAGCAACAAATAATTATAAAAATTAAAACTTTATAAAAAATTTAATATAAAAAAAAAATTAACTAAAAATTTTAATTAAAATTAATAAAAAACGGTATAATATATTAATTAATTTTAAAGCATAAATTAACGTTATATTTTTTAAAATTGCAAAACAAAATTAAATTTTTTAAAAATATAAAATAAAATTTTATAAAATTATTGCGTTCGATAAAAGCAGTTTTAATTATAATAACGGTTAAATATTTAAAAAAACTAAACTTTTTATTATATTTATATAAAAATATAAAAAATAAATTATATTAAATATTGCTAACATTTTTAATTATAATATTATTTTAAAAATGCTATAGTTAAAATTTAGCAATTTAATTATTTAGTAAAAATTTAAAAAAATTATATAAAAAAAATAAAATAAATAAAAACAATAAAAAAAACAATAAAATATATTATAAATAAAATTTTTAAAAAATATACAAAATTTAAAAATTTGTTTTTAAAAAAAAAAAAAAACTATTAAAATATAGTTTTTAAAACTACAAAATATTTATTAAAAAAAAACGAAAATTTATTTTTTATAAAATTTATTATATAAATTTACAAAAAACTAAAGCATTACAAAAATATTTTAACAAACATTTAGCAAAAAAGTTTATTTAAAAATTAATATTACCGGCTAAATATTTAGTAATAATAATATTAAAAATTAAAAACAATAAACTTTAATTAAATAAAAATAAAAACCCAGAGTTTTAAATAATAACAAATTATCGACTATTAAATAACTAGTAAAAACTGGTATAAATAATAAAATAAAATAATTAATAATTTAAAGGAGAAATTTTTAGTTAAATTTTAATTAAAAATAAAAACCTTTATATAAATATAACAAATTTATTATATAATAATATAATAAATTTGTTAAAGGTTTTTAATTTGCAGGTAATAATATAAAAATTAACGGATATTTGTTAAGAAAATTTATCGTATTTTTATTACTATGCAATAAAAAATATTACCAAGTGTTAAAATAATAAATATATTAATGCTTAGTAATTTTAAATTAATAACTAAAAAGCAAAAACTAATAAATAATTAAATATAAAAAATGCACAACTATATAGATATAATAAATGTAATAATTACTTAAATCATTTTAAGCTGGTAAATTTAGCTTACTGTTAATTAATAAGCTTAAATTACCGCAAATTAATAAATTTAAATTACCGTAAACTAATAAGCTTAAATTACGTAATAAAAAAAATTAAATAAAAAAAATAAATCAGAAAAAAAAAATTAAGCTGCTATTTTTTTAAATTATTATTTTTTTAAGCTATTTTTATACCAATATATATTTTTATAATATTATTTTTTTTCCCCGAATTATTATTTTAATAATTTTTTTTTTGTAAATTTTTTTTTATTAATTTTTAAAATATTTAATTATATTAAAAAAATTAACTGCTTGCTTAAAATAAAGCAATAATTAATTTTTGCTTTTTTAATAAATAAAGTTAATTATAAAATTATGCTTTATTTTTGCTGCTTTAACCGGTTGCTAAAATGCAAAATAATAAATAAAATTATATATTATAAAAAATATGTTTAAGCAAGTCGCACTTGTAATAATTTTGGCATTTTTTTTATTTTTGCCGAAAATATTACTTTTAAATACTATTGCTTTAAGCAAAAAAAAAAAAAAGCAAAAAAAAAATTAGCGCAAATAAAAAAAAATTTAAACATTGCTTTAAATTGCTTAAATCGCTTTTGCCGGCAAAAATAATTTTTTAAAAAAAAAGCTACAAAAATAATTTAACGTGGTTTAACATTTTTAAATAAATTAAACAAAATTAAGCGTATTAAAAAAAAATAAAAATTTTTAAGTAAAAAAAAAAAAAAAAAAAAAAACGCAAACAATATAAACTGCTTTAATAAATTTTAATTAAAATTTTTTTAATATTTTTTTTAAAATTAACTTTTTTTTTTAAGCTTTAATTAATTAAAATATCGTTAATAAAATTAATTTATAATTATTGCAACATTTTTTAAATGTTTTATAAATTTTTATATATTATTTAAATATAAATATTTTTTTTATTTTATTAAATATTTAATTTTTTTACTGTTTTAACAAAAGTTTAATATTTTTTCGACTTTATAAATATTTTAATTTATTTTAACTTTAATTTATATTTTAAAAAATATATTATTTAGCGTTAATTTAAATAAAAAAATATAAAAAATTAAATAAATTTGCATTATTTTTAGTAATAATAATTAATAGTTAATTAATAAAATAATTTTTTAAAATTTAATTTATCGCTTAGTTGTTTTATTTTAATTTGTAATATTTTTAATATAACTTTTTATTTTTGTTATAGCAAATAAATTTTGTTTTTTTTTGTTAAAATTGGTTTTTTAGTTTTTTTTTATTATAATATTTTACTATTTATTGTTGCAAAAATTAAAATTAAATTTACAATTTAATTTAAATTATTTTAATTTTAATTGCAATTATTTTAGCTTTAAAAACTATAGTTAAAATAATTAATATTTTTATAAATAATTTTTTTAGTTTTTTAATTTTTGCTTATTTACTATATATTGCTTTATGCAACAATATGCTTATTTTTTTATTAATAAATATATTATATGCAATTTATATTATAAGCAAAAATTTTATTTAATTGTTTTGCTAATAATTAATATAGCTTTAAAAA